>CAJHUC010001872.1:0-38962 GCA_905146915.1 Ostreobium quekettii
GTGGTAGAGCGCTGTTGGGATTGGAAGGACAGCAGCTGGGCACACCACTTGCGCAGCGGGGGCAAAAACATTTTCTTGCTGTTTACGTACCAAACCAGCTGGGTGACTGTTGCACATGCGAGGGTTAACAACTGGTGGAGCTGTGTGAACGACATTTGCAATGCTCGCAATTTTTTAAGGTACCTTGAGGTGTTCTCCTATGTTGCATTGCGCTGTGCACATATTCAACCCTGCATTTCCTGTACCCCGCTGCTTGGTGATGGACACACTTGTGCTGTGCCTCTGTCCACCTGTGTGGCATATGATGACTTCATGCCCTTCCGCACCACAAAATGCCCCCCACCTCTACTCTTCAACAACAGGATACGCTCTTCAACAACGGTCAGCCTCTTCGTCAGAGGCCACACCAACCGCGATGGCATCACCAAACCCGGTGGTTCCCTGGTGCTGCTGGCATCACCAAACTTCCACACTGCCATACTATAATGATGTGGCAACAACTTCCAATTCTCTACTCAAAGCGGCGACTCTTTCAACTGCAGCAAACTTTACAATCCAAACCACACTAAACACATGCACAACAACAACAACAACACAATCAACGTTCGCACAATAATGGTCAACACTTCCAGTCTGTCACGCACTTCAACTTCCCACACTTCCCACGCACAACTGATTATCAGACAGTTGTCCTCCAAAATGCAACGCTCCCACCCCACGTTTGCCACGCAAGGGATTATTGGACAGTTTTGCTTGGTAATCCAACGCTCTGAACACATTGCATCATTTGTAAAAGAATTGCAAGAAACACTCTCGCATAAACGCACAACGATGTAGCGACACTGAGTTGGCCTCAACACAACGGCTGCATGATGCCTGCCGCGCCCTCCAGCCACCCGCCGGGCTATTCCCTGAACCGCGCCGGCGTCTGCCGGCCGGCGGGTTCTTACCTGTATATTTGCATTGTCCACATGTCTTTTCCTCTCAATCTGCTTACTCTCCTTTGCAAATTGGCCACAATTAAGGGGAGACTCAACCGCGTCTGCCACTCCAGGCGCCCAAGCACTCCAGGCGCCCAAGCAGGTGGGCACGACAGGACGCGTGTGGCGATGCAAGCCACAAGAGCAGTGGTAGGCGTGGGTGCCGATTTCCCACAATGGTAGTCGAAAACTGGCCGCTGGGCATGAAAAAACAAAAACGAAAAAGCGGGGTGGGCCTTCACTAATCCCTTCCAGACCATTGAGAACGCGCCCACTTCAGGCTGTAGCGCGGGGCAAGCTCGCCAGCTTTGCGGGCCACTGGAAGATCGCCCACCAGAGGCTGCTGCGTGATGGTGATCTGGCCGGGCAGGTGAACAACGCAGTATGGTGCGTTGGCGGGGCCGTCCCAATCCAAGATGTGAACAGTCAACAGCGATCGCGGTGCCGCGTTCCGGCCGGTGCTGTGCCTGCCCGCGACCGACCCCTCCTGGCGGCTGCCGCCTTGGCACAGGCCACTTGCTGCCTTCCCCCTTTGCTGGCCCCGCGCCCAAACCCTGCTGCGCTACAGCAAACACACCCGCCATTCTGATGAAAGATAAGTTGCCCACCAACCTCCACCCACCCTTCAATTCACCCCTGCCCTTCCCACCCCAATTTACCCGATTTGTTGTGCGAAGGGTGAAGGTTTCGACGTGAGCATCGACTTCACGCCGAGTCGCAAGGAATGCGTAAGAGGATGTTTCTGCTTTTTGGTTGGTCCGCCCTCAGCTCAGTCCCCCCACCCCCCGCCCACACCCCTTACCCCATTCATTTGAAAGGTTTTGCTGTGCCCAAGCGCCGGTCCGCGTTCGCCTGTGCGTTTCCTTTAGTGTGTGCGGCATGTCTGTGATGCCAACTGCGATGCTATTTTGACGCAAAGTGATGCCGTCACAGTGGTTGCGATGGCATAAAAGTGGCTTTGATGGCATCAATTTGTGTCAAATGGCATCGCGATTGGCATCGCAAACAGGCTGTTTTCTACTGGCGTCGGCTGACCATCTGCCACTCAATCGCTCACAGCACCGGCCCAGCCCAGCCATAGTCTCTGATTGCAATCAGAGACTCAATTGAGTGGCGACTCAGCTGCGACTGGGGCGCCAAACTTGGCTATTACTGCAAGCCCTGCCCACAAACGCGTTTGGCCGTGGCGATCTCCTGCTATGGCGCCGGCCAATCGGCAGCCAATCTCCGGTCAATAGCAGGGAAGCCAAGGCGCCGGCAGCCAGCGCCTGGGCTGCCCCGCCTTGCGCCTTGCCCACGGCCCTCCGTGCCAAAGCTATTGCAAGCGCCCTCTTGCGCGCTCGTTCCTGGATGCTCCTTGTAGCGCAACAGACAGGTGTGGGTGAAAAAAGTGAGCGTGAGAAAAAAAGCGTGGTGAAGGGACGACAGACCATGAATGCCGACGTGTAGCGGACAACAGCTGGTATCATCATCCGAAAGACGGAAAAGTCACGGAACAGATTAAAATCTGTCAGCAATAAATCTGTAGCCTAAAACAGTCTCCTTCGAGACTTGACACGGTATCTGCAGCCAAAACGCAGCCATGGCACTCTGCAGCCTGTGACAATGGCAGCGAGGCATTCTCAAATCTCAACAATTTTAGACTTACCCAAACTGCGGATTCCTAAGCCACAGTTAGTAATGTTGCTTTCCCGTGCAATTCAAGATCGTTTCCCGATCACCGCGAACCACGGGCTAATGCTAAGGAGCGAGGTTCCGCAATCTCATGGATTGGCGGCAACGGTTCGAAGCTGTGGGCGAAAAGGGCGGCCGCATGTATCTACTCGGCGCACCGTCAGTCGCAAGGTAACCCGGTGGTGCCAGGGCCCAGGCTCGGCAAGACCTCGAGAACTTTCGAATTCTGGGAGCCAGTGGTGAAATTTCAATGTATTGCCAAACTTTCTGCACTTATATGTCTTATCTCCGAAAAGCTTTAGGGCGGTCAATGAAATCGTGGGTAATCTTCCGGTCGTATTTTCAAGAGATTTCACAACAACACAAGAAAATCATGCCCTCCAAGAAATGCGCGGATATTTCATTCGAGATTGAGGAAATTTCCTTAGCTCTGTGTTTTTGTAATTGCCAGCGAACGAAGCGAGCGGAGCTTTATAGAGCAATATCGCGATTTTGGCCGGCCGCCGGCCGCCCCCTCCCCGGGTTTCCTTGTGCCTCGCGCGGCGCGCGTGCGGCCTGGCGCGAGGCATGGGCGCCGACCGCCCACTCACGCCCATCCCCGGGCTTCCTTCACTGGCGCGTGGAGCGTGGGCGCCGCGCGGCGTGGGCGCCCGCCTGCCTCCCGCCAGCTTCCCTCGGGTTTCCTCCACCGGCGCGGGGCGTGGTGGCCTGGGCTTGCGCGTGACAAAGGTGAAGAGGGGTGGGGGGGGGCCGGTTCACCTCTAGAGGTGAGATGGCAACAGATCTGGTGCCGTGCGCCGTGTGCATGTACGCGTGGTCACGCGTTACGCTCACGACCCTTACGCGATTTGCGTTACAAGACGTGGGTGGGGGGCTACGCGACAGGCGCTGTCCGTACTCTTGACCAATGACCGGGGGAGGGGGAGGTGCAGCGGGCGGCATGCACCAGGCGGCGCTTGGGCGAGTGGCCGGTGGTGGCGATTGCCATCCCCACGGCCATGTTGGATTCGCGTTTTTTTTTGGGGGGGGGGTTCCGCTTGGGACGGAGAGATTGGGGGGGCGACAATTCAAAGAAAATCTGTTCAAGCCTATCGTCGTAATCGCTGCCCCCCGCTGCGATCTTCACTTTGAGCAAGCTGGTCTGCCGTTCTGGGGTGCCCCTCTGTACCTCTTGGAGTAGACCAGAGCGAGTAACGGTTGGAGGGAGGGGAGGGGCAGCCGGGGGCACGTTCAAATTTGAAAAACGCATCCCTGGCGGTTGAGCCAACGGCCGATCGCCATGGTCTTTCACCTCAAAGAGGCTTGGCGGCCTCGTTGCAGCGCTTTGAATTGCCCCCTTGGCCGCGGACTGGAAGTGAGTGGCGTTGGAGCTGGGGGTGGGGGTGTGGGGAAATTTCAAATCTGAAAACTCTGTTTGTGGAAATCGACCCAACCGATGGATTGCCGTGACCCTTCATTTCAGAATGATGTGCGAGTGTCCTTGGGGTGGGCGCCTCGGAGTGCAGTTCTGACACTCGCTTCCGCTCAGAAAAAGCGGTTGTGAGTGGGTGGCTCTTTGGGTTTGTGTGCCAGTTCTGCAGGTTTCACACGCATTGCAGCAAAAAGTGTGTTTGCATGTGCACCACTCGAGCGAGCATGGTTGCGCGAGCAATGTTCAAATTTTTTACGCTAACAAATATTTGCAAGCTCGGAGGTTAATCATGATTAACACGACATCGCGGCTTCGCGTGGTCGTGCGGACCATCCAGATGGCTCTCTCAAGGCGTTGAGAGGCCTCTCAGCCTCGAGGCTGTTGATTGCAAGCCAGTTCGAAGACGAGTTTAACATTTTAATGGCAATGAAATCGCAATGAATTCAACTGGGCTTGATTTCAATATCAAGTTGAGCGCAGCACCAGTGCATGAAATAGTATACCATCAGTGTACGAGCTCGTGCACGAATAAGTGCCTTATTTTCTGAAGTCATTGTTTTGCCTATTTGTCGCATGAATTGGTCGCTAATTAGTGCGCCACATGGTGCACTGATTGCACCGCAGCAATGAAACACGGTGTTTTCTTTTCTGCTGTCGGTTTGTTCATCCGCACCGATCTGTCCAAAGAGCGCAGGAAAGGACGACTACGATAGCGCGGGCGAAAAGGCGTTGGCGCTGGGAGGCCCGCGGAAGAAGCAGAAGGCGGGGGAGTCCAGGCGCTGGCTGCTGCCGGCAGCCTGCCGGCGCCTTGGTTGCCCTGTGATAGACCGGAAGTTGACTCCTGCTTGACCTGCGCGCAGCAGGCAATCGCAGCTGCCGGGCGATCCCCAGCGCCGGCTTCCGCCGGTGCTTGGAGCGTCAGCCTGCCCAAAACGAACGCCAAAGAATACCGAAATGGCCAGCATTGGCTGGCTACAGGGCGCCTCTTTGACGTTGGCTACCGTCGGCCAAGCTTGGCGAATTCAGGGACAACATGCAACGACGGTGTGGGGAGCGGCGATTTGTCTCCAACTCCCGTCATTTTGTGGCGACGCGTTTGGCAATTTCTCCGGCGCCCTGGGCGCGGCGCGATCTCTAACTGACTGGTGGCATCTGGCCTTGACCTTGCCACTTGCGAGGGCCTTGGGCGAACGCGGTTGACGGGAATGGCCTGATCTACGGCGAGCGTGGTGCCACCTCCCACACTGAGGCAGGAGAGCCTTCGCGACTTTCAATCGCCTGGCTCCCGTCGCACCGCCTGCTTTGCTGCTCACGCCGGCAAAACTGGTGGGATGCCAAGAGCAAGGGACCCCAATCGCCCGCGTTGAAAGCTTATCTATGGTCCAATGGACCTTGGGCCAGCGTCGTGAGTCGTGGCGTCGCCCTCAAGGGCTAACTTGAACGCTGCGATGGCCTGTTCGACACTTCCAACGAGCAGACCGACTACTACATCCCTCCCGCGGACCCCCGTGTGGCGACATTTGGGTCGATCCCTCGGACTTGAGCTCCCAAGGCGGGGCCAAGATGGTAGAGTTCAGCAACTCGTTGATTTTTAGGCACCTTTGGCGCCTTAGATTTCGGTCTGGATTTCGGTTTGGCGCCTTGGATTTCGGTTTGAGAATGTCGGCTTGCTCCGTACTGAAGCCCTCAAGATCCAAACTCTCTTTTTCTTCTGACCATCATCGGGGCAAAGACAAACAGGCTGGTCGTAACACTTTTTCAGTCCATAGACGTATGTTGACAAGCGCAGCATATTTTCTACTATGTAACTAACTGCTACCCCGCGATTGAAGTAGTCTTGTACTATATTTCCACCGAGCGAATGCAGAAAAGAATCGTCAACCTAGCGATTGGCTTTGATCGAGAACATTTGACACGCAATGCCGAATCGTCAACCTAGCGATTGGCTTTGATCGAGAACATTTGACACGCAATGCCGCGGTGGCGATTCGCCCCGCTCTGGCAACGCGCTCGCACAAGCTGTACATCGAATCGCACATACGTTTCATGTTTCGTGATTCACATGATTTTATGCATCTTTCCGGGTAATCCAAGATAGCCGAATATCTGCAATGGTACGTCTCCGATTAGTTCATTACTAAAGGGAACGGCCAGCCTTGCGCGGAAATTGCCCACATGTACTAAACCGCCATAAAACAGACATCACAGGCATAGCGATGCCGGCTGTACCGCATTGAGGGCACATCCGGTGTTTCTTGCGTATGGAGGCATTTCTTTGTCTAGTCGCAATTTTTTGCAAAACGTTTGTCGAGTCTATTCAAATACGTTGAACTTTCGACACAGAAAGTTGTTTCGCGATAACCCCTGGTGAGGTGGCCTGGTGTGGAGGCTCCCATTGTGTTGCAGCATTTCCATCTGCAAAGCAAACATCTAAAGCTCGACTGACGCAACAAGTCGTGGACGCGGGTCACCGCGTGAGGAAGGGCGAGCGGGGCTCGCCCATGATGGCCGCATCTTTTGGAACCCCACCGTAGCGTCAGGCTCAATGAGCCCACCTACCACCGGCGGCTGGTGTAGCAGCGGGTCCCACGTGCTCAACGCGGATCTCTTTAGCAATAATGGGAACTGCCAAAGGAATGGTGCCATTCCAAATGAGTTCAACAAGAAGCTCGTCAAGTCCGTCGCCGAATCCGCCATGCGACGCAATGCTCTCCATTTGCGGTTCCGCAAACGCTGCCCTGGAGCAGGGTGATTGAGGCGTGCGGTTGACGCGGGTCACCGACCCCTCAGGTCGCCTGCCTTCGATCTGGATTTCCGACTACCATGGCATCTGAAGGTGGCGGTGGCGCGGGTGAAGATGGCGGGTGTGCGAATTCAGCAATATACTCAATTTACTGGCGAAGGTGTTGGCTACCAATGCTGATAGTGGGCATTGCTGCTTTGCAATCAATCTGTGCTATGTATGGCGGTGTGCAATTGCGGTATTACTTGCGGTGCAATGTGCATTTCCGATGTCGATCGCTGTAAAACAAGCACCGAAACGATTGGGATTTGATCAATAGTAATATCAGGTTGACTGCCTAATTGATATTTAGTTCACTAGTTTGTCTCGCTCATAATGCCGCGTAACTAGTGTGAACTGTATAAGTAAAAACGTCTGTGCAGAAAAGTTCATGCACTGTCGGTGCGCGAACTTTTTTCGCCCACAAAAGTTTTGGCCGCGCGAACATTACAGACCGGGGCTCCTGCCGCCCTTGACCTTCGCCACGGTGTGGCGCCGTTTCTTATTGTGCCGCGCCGCCCCCAAGGCGCCGTCCTGACCCTCCCGCTGCCGCTGACGAATGGCGCGAGCGGCCTGCGACAACCAGCGGCCAGCCCCGTGACGCCGCATGGGGAGACGCCCCACAGCAGCGACCCGGCGTCGCTGGCGACGGGAAGTTATCGCTCCAACGCGTGCCACCATGCTGGCAGGCCCCTGACGCATCCCCTCCCCCAAACGCTATGAGCGTCCCCGCTCACGTGAAAGTTGTCCGGAAGCGGGCGCGAACGCCAGTAGCGGAACGCCCCGCTTGTGCCTCCCAATCCCTCCTACCCGCTTGGCGACTTCGAACATGTCCGTCGCCGTGGCAGCGCAAGGCATTCTCAGGCGCCGGTGCTGCCCGTCGGTGTCGGGCAATACCCGCTGATCAGACATCCTGGCGCGAGCGATGTGCTGGCCAGCTCAGGGCTCCTTTGGGGCAGCCGCGGACGGGGCTTGCGCTGGGGCTTCTGCAGGACTAGAAACTGTGATGAGAATAGAGCCGCCTGGTAAGGGAGATGGCACCTCCTCGCCGCCAACATTCGGCCACTGGCCACTGGCGCGAGCGAGCTGCTGGCCAGCTTAGGCTCCTTCGGGGTAGTCGCTTGTCGTCAAAGACCGCCACACGGGGCAGTTGTCGGTGTGCAAAGCCAACGGGCCAAAGCGCGGGCAGCGCCCGACCCGTCTTGGACGAGGCCGAAAAGTTCGCCTGCGAAAAAGTTCGCGGAGTCTAAATGTTGGCACATCAAGAAGTTCGCGCAGGTGCTCGAGCGCTAAATTTCCGAAAATTTTCCCCACGCGAAATGTTCACTTATACAGTAATTGCTCCCAACCCCTGGGGCAGCTGGTTTGCCCAAAATTTATAGGGCCACGTTCCTCCGTCGACAGACTAATTCTATCACGATTGTGCTGAATGTATGGAAGTATACTTAGAACTATTTCAAACGCCGCGTCGCCCACAACCTTAAAATTTCCCAACAAACGACCCTCCCCTGGAAAATCTGCGACCAGGGAAACTTCTGTGATGCTGCTTGCGCTCCAGTGCGTCCCGTGGTTCAGTGCTCCACCAAGACCGTGCTCGCACAGTGGCGGGTGCCAACCTACAGTACCTACAGTCTTCGATCGAGGGACTGTATCGATCGCGATCGCGTCTAACGTGCCACAGCACATTTAACACTTCATCAGGCGTCGCGTCGCCTGCACCTTACCCATACGACCCTCCTCTGCAAAATGCATAGAAGAAGAAACACCGGAAAAGCGACCCCGAAATTCTGTGATGCTTCAAAAGCACCAGCACGCCCTACGGGTCAGCTCCCACGCCAAGATCACGGTCGCAAAGTGGTGGGTACTGGCGGGCGAGTCACTTTCTGCTAGGCCGATTTGCCTCCGCGCTGGAGGTACTGCCCCGGGGGTTGACGCCTCAGCAAGGGGCCGGCCAAATCTCTTGCCTGCGCTTGTGCCGCGGCGGATGCCCAGTCGGCGCTCCCGACCTCCGTTCACCGCCGCGCTCGAGACGCCAAGCGCACCGAGGACACGACCCAATGATTCAAACTACTGCACCCCGCAAAAGCCCTGCGCCGTCGCCCCGTTGGCCCCAGGCGACGACGGTGACAGGCCGCCCCCGTCCTCGGCGCCTTCAGTCCTGTCGATCGCGGGGGGCACCTTTGCATCGCTTCCCAAGGCGAGTTGACCGCGTTGACCAGCCGTTGATACACCGTGGACTAACCGTTAAGCTTTGCGCTGACCAACCGTTGACAGGGAGCACAGGCCGGCCCATGAAACCTCGCAAGACGGAGCCCGTGGCTGGCCGCCCCAATCCACGCCCGCCGCTCCGGCTCGATTCAAGAAGGGGAACCTTCAAGGCGCCAAGGCCACTCGGCACCCCGAGGCGTGTGCGAAGATCGCTTGTGGATCGGGGTTCGCTCCACTGGCGCCCGTCGGTCGCCGCTTCGGTCCAGAGGCTGCACTTCGGCGTGGACACAGACGCGACCAAAGGCGACAATTCTGCTGCGATCCCCGAGTCCAGCCGCCATGTGTTTCTGCTCGTGTGGGGGACCAAGCTGTCGTGGCTCGAGGGGGTGAGGAACAAAGGATTTGGTGGACGTCGGTTTGCATGTATGGAAGAATAGACCCTTTGGCAGGAGACGCAAGCTTCCCAAACTGCGGAAATGCAAAATGCTAAACGTTGATGCTGCAATTGCACATTGCAATTGCAAATATTTTCTCGTGCAATATCGGCTTATAGTTCTTTTCTATTACCATACCCATTTTCCCCTTTCTATTTCTATTTCTATTCCGTGTTGTGTTGAGAAGTGCTACAAAACATACAAATAATAATCGAATATCATCTGTATTTCCTTGAATTGAATTTCCACGCGAGCTAAAACGCAGCACTTGCAACTTGTTTCAGCTGCTCATATGTTCCTGTACACATTCAAAGCACACAAAGATAGTACGGCGAAGCAAGTGCCACTGGTACACCGGTCGCGACACCATTGCTGAAAGAAATGAAACCAAACTGATCAGTGAATGGCATCCATGAACTGTGTTGTTGCGCTTCCCTTTCAGAAGTCTCCCAGGTGAAGTTCGAGACAAAATATAGCAGACGAAAAGGAAATGGTAGCAACAATACAGTCCACAAAACACTCTCTCCGGTTTTCTGAGACCACATTCTCCCAAACCGCGAGACACCGCCCGTTTGCCGCCCCACAGCACCTTTTGCATGGCGCATGACTCCAATGAGGTCTTCCCATGGGCACGACCTGGGCCATTGCCCATCTCAACTACGGTTGCACTTCGGCTGATTTGGGAAGCGGCAGCCTGAAGACTCTCCATCCCAGCCGGGGGGCTGGAGGTGGAGACGGAGTAGCGACACAGCCCCCTCCATGGCGGTGCCGACATCTGGCGAGGGCAAAATGGACGCCTTGCAGGGATTGCCTCCAAGGTAGTGGCGAGCTGGCAAAGAATTCTGATGACTGAATGTAATTTGGTTTTTCCAACACATGTGAACATGGACGTGAATATTGGGCTTGCAGACATGCAATCACGGACGTACAAGCATAAACCTGAATGCAAACATGGGCCCACGTCGTGTATTACAGGCTCGAAGCGGCGCTTGAAATCCACGCGGCAACATGGCTGGAAAATGTGAAGAGGCGACTACGGATCCTTCCTATCGGTCAGGCTTGGTTTTTACGTTTACGTTTACTTTTTTGCTTTTACGTTTTTACGCGTAAAAACGTAATTTTGCAAAAGGGCCTGGCTTTATGGCTATTGTTACGTTTTTACGGATCCCTGGGACGCCCAGATTACACGATGAAAGTTGCGTACAATGATCAGTCCTCCGCCATATGCAGCACCCGCAACACAGTGTCCACCTCGCCCTTGGCAAGGGCGATGATGGTGTTTGACAAAAACTCGTTTTCTGCCCCTTCCAGGGCGTCTGGCTGCCATTTTCCGGACTCCGGAAATGTGTATGTACTGTCCTTATGTACATAGGGCAGTTTTTACGTTGTATTTACGTATTTTACGCATTTTTACGCGTAAAAACGTAAAAACTGTTTTTGCGCGTAAAAACGTAAATGCGATCAGTTTTACGGCGTAAAAACCAAACGTGCTATAGGTGAATGCGGCCCTTTAGTAGCTCTGAAAAGTACTGGTGCTCCCTGTGCAGTCGCTGCAACGGCCTAAAGCACGTTGCTTCGTTGGCGATTGCGGCAATAATTGCCAAAGGCAGACCACTCAGGGCATTGAAATGGGCCAACCGCACTATTCAGTCCAAGTGCGGCGCGTATTTCTTATAGCGGAAATTCACGGGTGTTCTGCAGCTCAATCTTTTGCGGTCCATTTGGAGTTATATGTGTGCAATCTTGCGTGCCCTTTGCATATTGAGATCCCTACGTGCCTTGGACAGTGTGCGCTAAGGCGTTTGTGTGGCTTTTGCCTTTTAGGGCCCGTTTCAATGCTCCCCCTGCCTTGCGTCATGTCCAAGCGTTGTCACTCCATCCTTCCATGCTCATGCCGCCCCGACATTCCATCCGATTCTCAATATAGCTGCGTCAGTCCCAGGCCTCAAACTGCCCATTAGAGCAGTGCTAACTGTGCTCTGGATTTACGCTGCACAAAGCGCGCCGCAAGGTCTTTCCAGGGTGTGTCCTTTCCACGAAATGGAAAAATGGCAATCAAAACAGCTCAGCACCATGCTCATTCTCCATCCCGCCATTTCCCAACATTTAAGTTTTCTACCTTCTCTTGTATTGATCAGTTTCTGGTCTGATACGAAGCGACTCAAAAAAACGAGACAAGTAGATCATGAGTTTGAGTGGCAGTCTGCATTTGCAATGATAGAACCTGACCTCTCCACCAACAACTGCACAAAATCCGTACAGGCTCTCCATCCGGGCTTCGAATATTCAATTAGAAATAGTCTCCAAACCAGATTCTCTTTCAGGGCTATGGCTTCCTCTAGCTGTCGATCGTTTCGGCAACGTCTAGGGGACGCTTCTTCTTTGACGCATCAGCAGCCGCATCTCCCTCCTGTGACACTCGATTTCAGGCAGCACAAGTGGCGACGTAAGTTATACAAATCGCCACGATTTTTGCAACCACTTGTGCATATTTAACTGAGCATGCGACATTTCACTCCTGTGCAAAAGTTGCCTGTGTCGCCCACACGGATTCCTGCCGATTTTCAATCTTCCCAATGCTATAAAATCCTCGCCTGCAACAAAGACATAAACAAGGCCCCAGGAAAAAACAGGCCAGATGACACAGTCCTGACACGGTTTGCTCAAAATCCAACCGTGTACTTTTGGCAAATATGGCCCCAAAAGTACACATTTAGTACACACATTGTCACAGTTTTAACCGTGTACCCTCCCACAACTGTGCAGACTACACGGTTTCCTGTGTTTTCATTCAGTGTGAGCCCTTTGTAATTGTGTGATCATGTTCTTGTACTGCCGTGCCAGCCACGCCACCACGGAGCAAGCAAGTATGCAACTTTGGCACGCTTGGAAGCACACACCTTGCCTTTCATGGGCGCGTCAGCGCCTCTCTTAAAGAGGAGCTTTACCACCTGCGTCTTACTTTCCTCTGCTGCGCGATGCAGGGCGGTCCTGCCCCTCTGAGTGCCACAAAACAGCCGATTCCCCGTCAATCCGACGAACACAGATGAAGCACAGGCAGCACGGTCCCCGCCCATCCCCCAGATCCAGGACCGCCCGCGCCCACCCATCCCCACCCGCACACCTTCGAGCGTGTTCCTCCCCAATGTCCCTCTCCCACCATCCCCACGCTCAGCCCCAATGGGGCCGGGCCCCAGGGTCCGCCCATTGTAGTCGCACCCAGCTGATTCTAGAAACGCTACAACCCTGCGAAGCCGGTCGTGCCGAATCTCCGCCCCGCGTCGGGCCCCTCCAGCTCCCGCGCTCCCTTTGCTTGCACTTTTCCTGCGCTCGCCAGGCATCCCCACGCTTCGCCCCCTCCGCCCTCCCCCTGCCAACCCGCTCGGGCCGCCGCAGCCAGGCGCCGCCTTCCCCGTGGATCGATCGCAGCGGCGGGTCGATCGGCGCACGGCAGGCATGACGGTCCAGTCGGTGGCCCGCGACGCGTGTTGCCGGCGCCACTGGGCGCGCATTTTTGCTTTTGTTAGCAGCCACTTGGCTGTGTCATCATTCCCTCTCCGCGAGGGCGCGGGTGCACAGGATTGGCGGAGTGCGAGTGGGGTCGGCCGAGGCCCCCTCGCGGCGTTTCGCGGAGGCGGCGCTGCTTCCGCCGCCCGCTGACCTTCCTCGGCGCGGTCCGTGCGCTGGCGCGGCAGTTTGTCCGCCAATGCCCGTCGAGCAATGCGCCCCGCCTGCTCTGGACGCTCCAGTCGACGTTCTCCGGTGCCTTCGCGCGTCGCGGCGGGCGGGCCTGTGGGAATGCGCTGACTCGACCCCAGCGGGCGTTGAACGGCTGGCGCCGCCTGCGCTGCCCCCCTCTGTTCGCGGCTTCATGGCTGCTGCCCCTTGACAACTAGCTGAGCGCCGGTGTGCGCCTCGAACAGGCTACGTGGTGAACTGCATCAAGAATGCGATCAAGTCTGAGGGCGTGCCCGGCCTTTACAAGGTGAGTCTAGCGCTCGTTTGGACACCTGTGGAGGATTGCCGAAGCAAGGACGGCTACCCGGCGGTGCCACGACTGTCGATTGGGGCGCCAGGCATCCCGCACCCGGCCTCCAGAGGCCTTTTCCCGCAACAGTGAAGTCGTTGTCAATCGCCACAGGCCGCTTGGGCCTGTAGAAGTTGCCGACGGGGTTGGCTGCCATGGGCAGCACGGACCCGGGAAATGGAGCCGAACCTGTGCCCATTTCACTGTGGCCAACCAACTCCAACTCGCCGATTGCCTTGCGTGCCTGTCTGCTGGCCCGCTTGTGCACCCCCCAATGTCTACCGTTGCAGGAGACAACTGCTGACTGGGAGCGTCTGGATCTGCATTCAGGGCGTTGCTTCCCCACTTGTGAGCCAGATGGCGATCCGGGGGTCATTGTTTGGGGCTTTTGGATCAGCAAAGCGGTGGCTGGCCACCAACCCCGACGGCACCACGAGGACGCTCACGACCTCGGACTTCTACAGGGCGGGCCTGATCACAGGCTTTGTCGCAGCCTTCATAGAGGGCCCCATCGACTTCTACAAGTCGCAGACGCAGGCTCATTTCTTCCGGATAAAAACTGATCCGACATACAAATGTGAGTGCCACGATGGTGAACTGGATATTCACACTGAATCCTCCTGTGGGTGTGACTGCAGCTTGTTTGCTCAGTTGCAAATTTTCCCCATTGCAGATTAACAGTTTTGGAGTGCAACCTGCGACAATTGTGAAGTGCTTTCCTTAGTTGTAATTGGAGGGCGAGTGGAAGGTTGGTCAGATTGTGTTGAATTGGGGCAACCAAAAGTCCATGTGCCAGGCATGCTTGTGCAATATGTTGGAGAATATATGGAATGATGGCAAGTCAAACACGCAAGTTGTTTGTCATTGTTTGTACACATCTTAGACAATGCTAGATTTACATTGGTCAATAGGAAACGAGTGATTTTAATTCAGTTCAGCTTATTTTCTGTTCACACTGCGATTGTGCCGTTTCCAGCTCCATATGCAAACATGTTTGACTGTACAAAGGCAACTATCAGGCAGAGTGGAATCAGAGGACCCTACCAGGTACACTCAAGCAAGACAGGAATTATGTGAACTTCCAGAAAGATGAACTGAAGAATGTACTGTAGACCAAGTGCAATTGCAGAAATTGGAATTCGATGCATTTTGCTGTGGTAAGAAGTCCAATTCTGTTGAGGTTGTAATGGACATTGATCATCTATATGTATGATTGGTGCTGATATGCTGATACTTGCCGATGTAGAGAAGGTGGATTTAATGGTATCAAACATGAACCTAAACTTTGCTGCTCTCTGCACACTTGAACCTTGTCCCATGTTGGCGCAGACCTCTTGGGGGCTGGCATGTCCAGTGGAATGAAAACTGCAGGAATAGATGCAATCGTGCATTCTGGTACATGTTTGTGCAGAACTTTCTGCTACTCCATGCAGTGCCAAGTTCATTACAGCGCCCCCCCACCCCCCACCCCACCCCGCCCCGCTGCAACATTGATTCTCTGTATGTTCAGCTTCACTCAAACAAGGGCTGAGGGGAGGGCCTTGATGGGTTGTGTGTAGAGGGCATCCTCGTTAAATGGTCTGCCTGGACTTGTATGCTGACATCAAAATCACACCAATTTCAATAGCATTGGTGCCTCGAGTTCATGCCAGCCTGATAAGCCGGAGCAAGGCTGTGTGGAGGTCATTTAATGAGACTAAAGCAAGGCACACATTATGTACCACATCTTGAGCAGGATGCTTTGGTATGTTTCATCCAGGCTGCGACAGCACTGCTTGCCACTGTGTGCTGGGAGCTGTTGGACTAACAAGCAGGGTTGCTGTACTGCAGGCACTTGGGCCCACGATCATTCGAAACATGCTGGCAAACTCCATCGCTTTGGGCACATTTGAGGTGCTGAAGGAAGATGCAACCAATAGGTACAACTGCACTGCCCCACAGCTGCCCTCGTATGTTGTCATGACAGCAGCTGGCATTGCTGGACTGCTGTACTGGGTGACAATTTTCCCGGTGGATGTCGTGAGATCTGCAATGGCATCTGACAGCATCATCTATTCAGAGAGGAAGTGCCCAACGATGGCAGTCACTGTCCAGGTGAGCTGCCATGCTCCTCATGGTTACGGATGTGTTTAAGCAAAAGCAAGTTGCTCCTGCTGTTGGTGTTTCACTGCAGGGGAGAAATGCCACCACCATCATAGAGTCCACAAGTTTTCATATTTGGGACTGGAGTCAGCATCGTGATGTCTGAAGAGAAAGGAACAAAAGTTTTGGTGCTGTTGAGGCAATTTGCTGAGCAGGAAGTCTGGTTACCTGTTTTGATGCACCACGGCATGAATGGGGAGCTGCAAAATAGTGACAGCATGAAATTTGCATTGAGAGGTTTATACACAATCCCTGTCAACAGTTTGGAGCTTCAATTTTAATTGTTTGGTTGCAGTGCTTCTTCCTGTGTTGCTTTTGGTAATGTAATAGCCATGCTGTGCTGCACAGCCTGGGCAGAACTTGCAATGCGGCATGTCAAATATATACACACACCCAGCAGGCCATGCATGCTCGATCCAGCGGTGAAGCCATGCCTCTTGCATTGATGGCACTCTGGCATCAACTTTTCCAGACAGCCCAGGTGCTCAGTTTAACCTGTGTCCATTGGCAACGAATGACGCCTCAAGGGTGCGTCACAAACCTGTTGTATAATTCCATTGACTGCGTTTGTCCACATCCGTGAAATCTGCAATGAAGTGCTGAAGCCTACTGCGAGTGCCTCTTCCTAGGCTGTCTGCAAGTTTTCGCCTTGTGCAGCTGCTCACACTTTGCATCCATTTGTATGCGAAAAGCCAGACAGAAGTATCTGTGTCATATTCTGCCAGTTTTGGTGTGCAAAGCCCTTGCGCTAACATAGTGCCTGCTTTCTGTGCTCCCATGCAGAAATTGTGGGCTGAGGGTGGCATCAAGAGATTCTACAAGGGGTTCAAACCCTGCCTCATGAGGGGTGGCCCAGAAAACGCAGCCATGCTGTACACTGTCGACCGTGTGACAAACTCGCTCTCCTAATGTTGGGATGCAAAGGGCCTGTCTCCTACATCACCAGTCGTTCCCACACCCATGTTTCGGAACTGACGCTCTCACAGAAAGTAGCTATTCGCATGCTCCATGACACTCAGCATCCACACTTCTCTGCATTGTTTGGGTTGCCCGTTGGCTATTCTTCTTGAAGCACGGAGCGCTGATGCACCCATGGGGCAGCGCTGCACCGTACAGTGTACAGCTGCCGTGCAAGCATCGCACTCATGACGAGCGCTGAGCGGTTGAGCCTCGCTCTTGTGCTTGAATTGCTGCAGCCAGGAGTGCACCCTTCTGGAAGGGCGCTGGGAAGGGAAGATGGTGGAGGCTGGGCACCTGGTTTGAAAACACTTCACGAAACACACATCAGGATGCTGATGGCGGTGATGGCTGCTCTTTGGGTGGCTGGCATGGGCTGAGCACAAACGGTGGCGGTGCCCCGAGCGGTCGCAGGGGGCCAGTACTGTTGAGCTCCCTTGGAGGCTGCAGAATGTGTCGATGGGGTTCCGTGGCCCCAAGCGGGTCTCACCTGCCTTCATCTTGTAGCTGTGTTATGTCATGTTGCTTTACAGTGTTTTTGCTCTTTGTGTGTTGTGTGTGCGCTCCTTTAGAATCCGCCGGTGGTGGAGGTGTGTCCTTTGCAGAGTTTCGAGGCCATGTGCTCATTATTGCACTGCATTCGAAAGTGCACACTCAATCAATATGGAAACATGATTTTGGGCCACGGACTGTGTATGCGCAGATTGAAGATGCAATTTGCGGCAGCCTTTGAATGACATGGACAAAAATCCAAGGGCTGGAGAGTACCTGCCATGTCCATAATGATTCGGTCTGGAAATGTTTGTGTGGAGCACGGTGGTGGCGGGGCCACCATCATCAATGTGATGGCTGCAGCGCCTCACGAATATCACAGACTCCCTTCGCCTCCTGTGACACGCGGGGGCATCGACTGCTGACCCATGCACCCAAACAGGTGTCGGGTGAAATGCTACTAAAAGGATTAGGCTTCCCTCTTCCTTGCCCCTGGCCAGCTGGTTTAACAGAGCTATGGGATATCTCGCCGGAGGTATCAACGCTGATACCTGCTCCCGATATCTACTTCACCCTTCACCGCTCACCTACTTCACCATTGCCGTGTACAATCCAGTATTCCTGAATATTCACAAGCTGGTGAAATCACGCATCTTGGCCGACTCCTGGGAGCCCAAACCTAGCCACCGATAAACAGGTCGGCGCAGGTGGAGTCGCGTGAGGATTTTGAGAGTCGATCTGCCGGCTGGAAGTGCCGAACAGGCACTCAAGCGGCATTCAATTCTGCCGAATTTCGCAGGTATCAACAACGGTAATGTGGAAATCATAAACGATTTACCAAAATGTCGCAAACTATGAATGTCACATGTATTGCTGTGGTGGGAAGCCATGAAATGTGCCTCTGGCGAGGTGCATTTTCTATAGGCACAGAAGTGGAGATAACAGCTCCAATCCCTTGCGCCCCGCTCATTGAAAACCTGCAGAAGGAAAATGGTGCTGGGGCACCACTGCAGAACAATTATTGAATAACTCCGGCACACAGTTACACAGGTCAAACATACAACTACGAAATTTTCTACAACGTAAATTGAATATCGGTTTGGGTTTCGAAGGATGTTCTCATCTCATGCTATTGTCAAATCTCTTAAAAATACGACCAGGAGACAACAACTGTTGATTGAGGCATAATAACTGTTGATTGTTCTAAGCCTTGCAGATAACAGATGCTGACAGAAGATTTGGTGATACAGTGAAGCTGTCTGGCCACATTCCAGAAGTCCAAAGTTCTCAAGGTCTCGCCGAGCGGGGCGAAGGGATAGAATCATGTGATCACAATAAAATGACAGTTTGGCGCGTTATTTAGTATCTCCTGATCTTAGTAGCCTGTTACTTGCCAGGAGCATTATACTACGTCCGTCTCAAAAATCGTGCCCGATCTTGAATCCTCGCTAGAACTTGGCAAGGTCCACCCAATCAATGAATCATATTGGGGTCATATTGCCACCATATTGGGATTTTTTCGTTGAATTGGGGTTGGTACGGATCTTTACTATGTTAGCCACCAACATACAACACGACGTTCACAGCCTTTTCGAAAATGCTTCTGTTCCATTCCATGCAGGCGTTCAATTCCCCAAAATGTTGCATTGGCCATATTCCCGTATATGCCAATCCAGTTCACCAAAATTCAGTGAGAATCTTGCTACAGTCAACAATAGGCACTAGTGCACTCTTTCAACGTTTTTTTATCGTCAATATCATAATTTTGATGAATCGTCTCTTCCACTATGTTGAACCGTGCTGTCAAAATTTTTGTTTACAGCAATTGGCCAGGTTTGCTTCAATCTAGGGCGTTTTTTTGTTGATGTGAGTGCTGATATCATTGTCATTGCTACAGATTTCGTCGCTGTCGTTAGAAGTGCTTATAGTATAGTAAAACTTTGTTACCATGTTGCCACATTCGCTAGCATTAGCGTTGCTTCTATCTGTTATTTTGTACTCTTACTTACGTTAAACTGTTTTGGGATCGTGAGCGTAGGCGAGCAATGTCCGCTTTCGTGACCGCAGCCTGTTGACTAAATTTTGACCATGAGGAGCTGTCACCATCCAACCTGCTCATGTGTCATGATACTGAGCAAAACCAAAGGAAATCCTGGAAGGGATCCCTTGTTGACCGGCGCCTCTACACCCACAGTAGCCACCATGACGCCATTGGCGAGCGTTGAAGAACACACGAGCTGCTGCCATCATGGCTCTCCTCAGAGGCAGAAGTATGGAGGAGGGAAAAGTCGACTCTGGGAGAGAATCCCTCTAGGAAAGAGCTCTCCTAGGAAATAACTCCAGACTCCAGAAGATGTAGAGTCTAGAGCGTGGAGGGAACACCGGTAAACCTTCAGCGGAGCAATATTCGACGCTGGAACAAGCTATCCTTGCTGGGAGGCACACAGCACACCACGCGCATTGCCCAAAGTTGCCCCAGCCGCATCGTCCGCTGGGCAACCTCTTCCGAGAGTTTCCACCACTGCTTTTGGCGGCAGTGCAAGCTTCGGTGATACTATCGCGACAATATCGTATTCCCCTATCACAATAGACCCCGATACGTATCTATATCGATACCTGTATACAGGCCCCGGACTAGCATTCTGAGCGGCAGACAGCCATTCCCCGCCTACCCCCGGCCCCCATGGGATATGGCAAACCACTATGCCTGTGGTAAAATTCGCTCGAACTGTTGTCTCCGTCCTGTTTACTGAATATAAGTACAACATTGGATTAAATGGTCGCCGTTTATGGCATAATCGGTATGTTGAGTGCAACGCCGTTGCAGCCAAGCTGCCGCCATGGCAGTGCATTGACTTCTGCGACTGTGGGCACCTCCCCAGCGCGTTGCTCGATATAAATCAGAATTTACATGTTTTTCGTTGTTTTATACCTTATTATTTAATGATATTTACAATCTCGGACAGACTCGCACACAGCGCACACGCTGTCCTCTGATTAGCCCGGGGGCACAATGTCGTGTGGTCAGGCAAGCTACTCAAGCGGTCCTTGAATTTGTTCTTGAAAAATGGGTCCTGCTGACTAGATTTAATCCAGTCACCTAGAATCAATATTTGTAACAGCATTTAAAGCCATACAATCATGCAAGTTGTGCACACAAAATCCTGTAATTCACTTGGAGGCGTGGCATGCTGTTGTCGGGGCGGGTTGCACAGAGGCGGTGCATAGCGACAGCGAATGCTGCCTAGCTGTGCAACAGAAATTATCAGGCCAGATATTCAAATATACTGCAGCGTTCTCACTAGCAAAATGGATGGGATATTCCACTATATGCTTCTTCACCACTAACAACGCTGCTTATGCGCTTTCGCCAGCCAGCAGCGCCGCCGCCGCCGCCGCCACCGCTAACCGCCAATCAGTCAGATCGGAGCTTACGAAAGTAACCCAAAACACGTAAACCTTACACGCGTTTGAACACGTGTTATTTGGGCCTTTTCTCGTTTCTGCATTCTGAAATTGATCCCTCGTGAAGCGGTGACGGCCATCGCTCTGCCTGACGCCCTGCAGCCAGAAGCGCGCCTTTCAGGGGAGCTCGCAGGAGGATGCATAGCACGAAAGAGGGAAAGGGGGCGGATCTCAGCGACGGCGCTGCCGACGTCCGCTTTCTGTTTTTGCCCCTTGAGGGCGCCAGCTATTTGCCACCCATGCGTGCCAATCTAGCATCCGTAGCGACCAGAATTGGTGGCCGCGAGGGGCGAAAATGTCGGGAGCGGGAGGCCACAATCGGGCTCCCACTCCCGTTATTTTGTGGCCACGTGGTTAACAATTTCTCTTGTGCCCTGGGAGCGGTGCGATCTCCAACTGACCACTGGCATCTGGCCTTCGCGGGCATTGATTTTTGCGACTTTCAGTTGCGAATCTAGGTGTTAGCGGGTTGCCACAATTATTGTGGCCCTTGTTGCCACATATTATATGTGGCAACAAGGGCCAAAAGTGGTGGAAGGTGGCGATTGGCTTCCCACTCCCGTGGTTTTTGGCGACGCTTTTGCTGTTCTCGGCCGCACTTTGGGCGCCGGTCGTTGCCCAATTGACCCATTGTATCTGTCCCTCGCAGCAGCCAACTCTTGCCACCCGCGGATGACGATCTGGACATCGGCGGGTAAACACGAACGGCAAAGCGGTGGAATTGCCAGCGCCAATTGGCCTCCCACTCCCACAGCTTGTGGCGTTGTGCTTGTGGTGTTTGTGGAGCTGGTGCTCGTGGCGCTCACCGCCCAGCACCGGCCAACAACCCAGCACCCTTGAGAAGACTGGCCCCGGGAATGCACCACGTAGCGGTGTTTCCCGCGCCGGCTAGCTCGTCGCCGTGCTGTAGCCGACAGTGGGCGTTCTTCTAGCGACTTGAGAAGCCAGTAGATCATCCACCAGGTGAGAACAAGGAAGCAATGTAATGAGAATATGGTCGTGCTCACGCTTCTGTGGTGTCGATCCCATCCAGCGAACTCATTGGCATCGGGCACCCAGCCCTCATTTACAAGTTCCATGGAATTAACATCCGTTGCGAATATGTGCATCAAAGCTGGAATTTCCACCCGTTGGCTACAACCGCCTTGACAGGTATGGCAATGCTAGGTTGCTTTGGGGATTGTCCACAGGCGACGTGCTGGAATGTGAAATACTCTAAACAGACTTGAAAACATCCCACCAATGCTGCCTCAGCGCGCAACGCCGCAGCCTGCCAACACCTGCAAAAAAGCATTCGACTCTCGTGGTGAGATCGTGGTATGTGGCCTGGAGGAACTGCCAAAGCAAGGGGTGTGGTAGACATTGTTAAAAACAAGGCCATATTCTCGGAGTATGTCGCTGAGCAGCCCCACCAGGTAAGTTCATATGTTCCACGTTGATAGTGAGCCTATCGCATCTGCGCACTATGGCAGAACGCAACTCTTTCTGCCATGTGCGATACAGAGCCCTGGTTCAGCAAGCATAGGCAGGCCTCCACCTTTGCAACTTCAGGAAGATTGCCGCTTTGCAGTGTTTTATACTCCAAAGAGAGCAATAATGTTCAGCGTCGAAACATGCACTAGCGTCCCTGAGGGCATAGATGCAAGTATTTTCACAAGCTGCATCATGCAATGTTGGCAGGATGCTTGTGCTCAGGCCATACGCCAGAATTATGTCCCGGAGTTTGTTGCGCATTTTTCATTCCGCTCATACCTTCAGCCCCCAAAATTTCCCCTGCAGAAATTTCAAGAAACATCTTGGCACAGCCAGGCGATGGGCAGGATATCGAATTCCTTTCAAACCCAACCTACCTGCCCTTTGGTAGTTGTTTGCCAACACGGCCCCAGGGTACCACCTGCACCCAAACATAAGACAAACAATCAAGGCGAAAGATTTTATATTAGTCTTGAGACTAGCAAGTTGCGGGAACGAGCTCAGGCACAACATTGACTGCCGGATGCATGCATGAATGGGCTGAGTTATTTCTGGCCAAGGGAGTACATTGAATGCTTCACAAATTCCTTACAACATGTGCAAAAAATATGCGCTTGTGCATTGGACATCCTGGTGAATGTCCTCTCTTTGCTTGGCATTTTCCAAGTGCGCTGAATTTGCAGACAACCAAAAAGGCAAGATCCAGTGGGCTGATATCGAACACCAATTTCAGAAGTGGACAGTGATGGTGCAAAAGTGCAAGAAGCTCTTCCCCACAACTCGTGGAAAAATAACCAGCGGGGTTGGCCAGCCATGCACAACTGACAGACAGAATCCTCGAGCCTGAAGAGATTCTGATCTTGAATGCGGAGGGAGGGCATTTGCGCCAAGGTACGACTACACGGCTTTATACCATTTATATATTATTACTTCACATGACATACCGGTACATGTATGTCTCTGTGCTTGTCACTCATTCAGATGTATATGCAGGACATCAATGCACACAAAGCTAACATCACGAAAAGATTGAAACCATCTAATTGCATCATCTTGTGTGTTGTGTGTAGATGCAAAATATCGAGCACAACAAATGCAATTGGATCGTTATCCGTACTTTGAGATAGACTCCTGTGGCGCCAAGTTTTTCAAGTTGGTCTGCAACGAGGCCATACTCGCAAAATTCTGGAGGTACGAGGAGCAGGAGGGAGAGGATGAGATGTTTGTCCAAGATGGTGACCTACCAACATCCATTACCCACGGCCTTGCAGCTTTGGTGATGACGGTCATCAAAGCCGCCTTTGATGGTACACGCCTTGGAAGCTGCAGCGACATGGAAATTCAGTGAAGATACTACAACTGATTTAAGCATGTCAGCCGCACAAATTCTTGTTTGTTCAACACCCGATGCACCCCTAGCAGCCCACCATTGACCCCTGCTGGTAGCACACCATAATGGTCTAGCCTTCTCCTGATTGACGGATTGTGGGCTGTCGCAGATTTGTTGTGGGGTGTGTGTTCTATGGCAGCGGTGTAGTGCCAGTCAGGCCAGCTGCGCCCATGTTTTGGTTGGGCGGTACAATCTAAATGTATTCTGATATTTGTGCAATTCTGTTTTTGTGTGTGGTTGCTTACCAGACACAGTTTCGCATAATTGGTGCACCATCAGCATGAGCAAGTGTAGCCACTGGACAAGTTGCTCACCTGAAACTCGTTGAAAAATGCACTATACAATACCTGCTGGGTATCTTCTGCTGCAATAGTCATCCAATATCCATTCGCATGATGCTTCATGGAGCTGCATTTCTTAAGAACATCGGCTACTCGACGTAGCAGCCCTGCCACGGCGCACTTCTCCAGGCATATCCGCCATCGTGGATGACTGGTCTCCCTTTCCTCCAATGCTCCTGGCGTTGAAGTCTAGGTACGCACTGAGCTCATGTATTCTTGGACAATCGCCAACAAGATTGACAGCGTGTCTTCCAAAACTAAGGAGTCAACCCCTTGAGCTTTGTTGTGGATGAATGAATCAATTTTTGACAGGAGAAACAAAATCTGATGTAAGGTTGGCACTTGAGAGCATGCTCTGCGGCCTTCTCACAGTCACACATGCAGCCGGCATTGTGTTGGCATGGAGACATTGCCAAAACATCACAAACTACAATGGAATGCTTGCAGTGCCAGCATGATATGTACTTCTCCTGGTGCAGCACTGCCCAAGATCAATTACATTCGCAATATTTTGTCCATCAGTGTGTCCGATTGAATGAATGCTGTGTTGCCACTGTTGTTGATTAAACCTTGCATGAATTTCAAGTGAACGGGTCTAACATGGAACTATTTGATTGCAGTGTTCATGAGCCCACAGCGAACAGATGCAGATATGATCAGCCGTCAACATTGGGTGCAGGTGCAGAGCAATTCTCAGCTGGAGATACTGGCAAGCCATCACCAACAAAATCGCACCTCGCGGCTGACATACAAATTTGCAAGTTGGCTATCTGTGGCGATGTTTCACTGGCTTACTTGTGGGGCAAACGTCAGATGCCAGCTGCCTCAGCTGTGGATTGAAGTGGTCTCTCAGGATTAGAGAAATGTGGTTTCCGTGTCATCATGTGGTCCTTCAAGAAGCTGCCATGCTTCAGACCATCGACCACTACTACACAGCAGCCCTGCCTCGGCTCTCTTCTCTAGAAATCTCCACCATCGTTAATGACCGGTCCATTAGGGTCCCTTCTTGCATTTTGTGCCAGATATTTGATACATAATTCAGATAAAATATGCCATTGAAAGAGAAACATGGATGCAAGGCTGATGATTGTGTTTGCGAATTGAAAACAGCTGCTGTAGGTAATGTAACGAACAGAGCTATGAGCACCGTCAGCACCCAATACCCGCGTACCACTGGTAAAAATTCGGCCATTTCACACGGTGTGGAATCGTGTGGAATCGTGTTAAAATCGTGTGGAAATCGGGTACTTCGGAGCCTTTTCAGCCCTGTGTAGTACACGAAAGTGGTCCACCTTACCACAATGTACAACGCGATAAATAACAGGATTTTACACGATTTCAACGGTGTACCAGCGGCAGCCGTCTATTTTGTGATCAGCACACGATGAATACACGATGTTTACACGAATTTTACACCACTTTTACACGCATAACACGGTACACGGTTTTCAGGACCGTGTACTTTGGACAAATTTTTACCCGTGTACTGTGGTCACCAGTGCATTCTGGTGCAGATGATGTAAAGGTCAAGGCCCACCTGGCGTCCCTGCGATAGCCAGGTGGCGGACTTGCTGCGAGCTTACAGCAACCTCAACATTGGAGTGGCACAATATCTGCATATGACCGGTTTTCCTGATTCCTTCAGGGATAATTTCCTATGAAGGGCTGGGACAAAACAGGCAGGTACAACAAGACAGACTTTTTTTGGTGGGTGGTGCGAATCCTGTCACTTGCTTTGGGATAAGGCCAGTTTAAGAATCCCAAGCAGCAAGGGGCAATCTTCCATGCCAGCATTTGTCATCTAAGTGTCTACTGAACACTCAGACAGCCCATCCAGTGCACAGTCCTGGGAAATGACGATCTTGAGATATTGAGCAAACTACGATTGGGTTTGTCATAACTTGATGTGGAGGTGGATGGCTCACATGGATTCAACTGCATAACAAGGTGCGTGCGCTTATGACAACAAAGTGTACCAATGCCATTCCCTGTACAAGTCAAATATGGGCGTATCTCTGTCTGCAGGTGGATTCATTACACCGGCACCCATGCTGCCCTGTTTTGTTGTACTACAAGAGACTGCAACTAAACACGGAGTGTTGATTTTTGGGGGGGCAATAAATGGCAACAATATGCTTGGCATCTCCTTCCGTGAACAATCCTTTTCTGACCCAAAAATGTTATGCCCTTGTCCACACTTGTGGAAGCCTCTGCGAAAGGAGCATTGCAATGGGCTGAATACAAGAAATTCACTGCCCTTGATCGAGTTGTTCTGAGGATTATTTATGATTCAAGGAAGCTGACATGCAGGAGTGAATTCCCACACAGATTTCAACCCTGGGTGTTCGCATTTGATGTACTGCATTCTAATGTCAGCAAAGAAAATGGGGTAGATTGGTCAACGAAATTATCTGCGCACTGTTCAGGGTGGCATCGGGTGCATCTGGAGGTCATCGCATTGTGTGAGACAAAGGGGACAATCGCACCCACGTTTTCCAGAACACAGTTTACTAATGTGGTGTTTGCCAGCCACGCTGGTGCTGACAAGTGATTTTTGAGGTTTGTTTTCAGGAATATTTTTAATGTCTTTTGGAACGTTCAGCTGCTCTGAGGTGCACAATAGGCACCTGTTGAGATTGTTCTAGGAAGTACGTAGATTGTGTGCAGGGTGATATGTCGATGGCGTAAGCTTGAGGAAGACATGTGCCCAAGCATAGTACACAAGGGCCCCTCAGGCAACAAGGCCATTCATCAAACTAGATTCCTTGTGGGTTGCATTTGAAACACAAGGCTCAGTGCAATATGACAAAACAACAGCGGACTTCACCTAGTTTCAGTGTTTGCTTCTGTAGTCAGGTTTCACAACTGTGTCATGCTCACATCAAGCAATCCGCAAAGGCAGGGCCAACATGCAAGCCAGCTCTATCCAACGAAGCAGGGACGCTGTGTCCACTAAAGATCTGAATGTAATCACAGCATCAGGGGTGTGCGTGCAGCAAGCGGCCAGTGCGTTGCTTAGGCTGGGTCCCTGAAGTTGTTCCTTGTTTACCAAGGCACAACACCCCACGCCCTCTTCAACCACATGGTCTGAAACCAGCACATCATCTTCTCCTTAACAATAGTACCATACATCATTAAAGACTCCGTCCAAGCGAAACTTCAGCCTGTCGACGCTGGCGATTTCCACAGGGCCTGTGGTGGCTAAGCACTCAATGTGTTCCTCAGGGTGGAGAGCCCGCCCCAGCAAATCTCCTGGAGCCGTGCACAGCATTATGCATTCTCAAAAGCTGTGCAGGCCCATATCTCCCTCAGGACAGGACTGTTATTTGATCTCTCGAGTACGATGCAAAATTCTGGAGGCAAAAGCGACAGCATTGACCCCTCACCTTGACCACTCCATACTTGTTTTGGTTTTCGAGTGCCGAAAGTTGCAGTCACCTATGGCAGTCACCGGAATCAATCCCAGTGAGTCCTTGTCTCTGGGGTCGATGCAGTGCGCGCCAGTCAGTATCCAGCGCCGAACTATCAGGATGCTGTGGACGTCAGCCGAGTTGCGCAGCGACACCATCGTTGACAACCAAGGCTCCTTGTCCGAAGAGGGCTGAAGGTGCTGATGGATTCAGCCCCGTCTTACAAACGAGCATGTGGGATACAAACCGGCACATCCAGTGGGGGCTGTAGCAGCACGGCACAATAGATAGCCAAGACGCGGTCAGGTGCGGGGGTGGGCGTACCTGTTTCCAGAGACTGGTCCTCCTAGGAACGCCTCAAACGAATGGTGAAAAGTCGATGCATAACGCCCTCGCAAATCGAACAGCCACAGATCAATTGGTCCCTCACGCATCAGTCCTCACCACGGTGTCCATGGAACGAACGCTCCAGCCCTCAGACCGGTACCAAGAGCGCGGGGTCGTACATCGGAACGGAAAGGGCGGGGTTTTCCAGCAACGTTGGTGAACCTTTTAGAAATAAGCATCGCATCAACGTTGCTGGCATCCGACGGTTCCAAAAGCGTTGATGTTAATTGGTCGTACGCAAGTTTGACGCAGCTTTGATGTGATGGGTCTCACAGCAACGTTGACGGCAACCACGCCGTTGCCGTAACATTGCTGGCAAGTTGTTCCAGCAGGGTTGATGAACTAGAGCGTTGCTAGCACGCACCCTATCCAGGCTGCATCCAATTGACACAACGACTTTGACGCATCAAGACGCATCAAAGTTGCTGTAACTCCGTCCCAATTTCTGGATGTCATATAAATTACTCGCCCATCAATCGAGTCATCGACGCCGTTCTCTGCACCGGATTGTCTTCGCCCTTTGTGATTTTTTGCTGCTGCTTGTCCCTGTGGATTGTGCTCTTGCAAATCCGCCCAACGCGATGACGCCCCGGTCAAGGCTGTGAGTTGGCTGCCCGCATGGGGGTGGGGGTAGGGTGGTGCATCCATACGCTAGCGCCACTCGTGACATTACATGACGAGGAGTGATGGGCTGAAGCGTGTCGTTTCGACCGACGGTCTGAACTAAAGTCCCTTTCCCTGCAACGGCGTGTGCCCTGGATGGTGGGCAGCAATGCCGCATTGCCCCTGGGCGCGATTTTGGCTCCAACAGTAGGGAAAATAGTGACAGCTGAGGGACACAACTATGCATATTTCTTGTGCAATTTCGCGAGCAGAAATTTTTGATTCGATTTCCGCAATACTCCATATTTCCATATCACCATGTTTGCCAGTTTTATGCGAGGCACTGCCCATGCTTGCCTCGATGACCTTGTGCACCTGCGTGTAAGATGCGTTGAGGTTTTGATGTCCTCATCGCTGTACAGCGATGAAACTTTCCTAACATTGATCAAGCCCACAATGCGCGGTGTTACAAACTTAAAGGACATTGCACATATCAAAGGATAACTGCAGCTAGCACAGCCCATGTCATTGCACCAGAAGTCTATTTTGGTTGGCACTTTCCGTGTGGGGCTCCTGCCAATTGGTGGCAGTTGTGTCAATTGATGCTAGTTGATGTGATTGATGCACTGATTAGTGTACCAATCTGTCCAACAATCTGGGCCAATCTGTTGGTCCAGACTGATGCACCGATTGGTGCATGCCTTGCTATAAAGTTGAGAACAGAGGGGAGCACAGAATGCAGCACCGATTGGTGCTATAATCATTGCATCAACGGGTGTGCTGGTTGGTGGACTTATTAATGGCTGTTGCTAAATTCACTCCCTTGCTCAATTGCCAAACAATAGCGTTCATTTTCACGCCGATTGGCACAGCAATCGTTGCAGCCATTGGCGCACCAACTGATGCACAGATTGATGCAAAAAATCGCTGCATCGAATGCTTCACTAACTGGTGCAGGAGTTGTTGCACCGATTAGTGCAACAATTCACGCATTTACTACTGCAATAACCGTGATCTAAAAACTCGAGTTCATTTGATTGGATTTCATCAGAAGTGAGCAAGCTTATAATTTTAAATTCGTTTTCACTAAACTCCATTTCAGGGTCTGAAGGACAATTCATGTTTGGCTCCCAGCACAACATACATCTGCATTGCTCCGCAGCCCTCAGGGACCATGTGGCGCGTCCACATGTGGCTGGTCCGTCCGACCATGTTGCACCACAGTCTGCTAGGTAATCAGAGGGCCATGCGCAGAGCGCACCCGTGTCCAGCCTTGTGGTCTGATGTTAAAATTGAAAATGGACAAACAAAACAAATCAAAGAAATACAAGGTTCTGCAGTACTCCATATATACTTGGGCCATCGACCCCGCGACTCGTGCACAAATTATTTCTTTTCTCATATAGTGCAGTGACTTGCACTCGAGGGTGCAGTGAGGCACATTCCTGTGCTCAGTGGATAGCTGTCGAATATCCATGGGCCAGTCTCCTCATTCCCCTCAGTGCGCGACTTCGTCATGGTCTCTGAAATCTCCTCTCACCTCCACATGGCACGTCAGTCATCTGTTGGTGGTGGATGAATGCTTAGGCACACCTGCACGCCGTTTCTCTTCTATTTGCATGTTGAAAGTGGCCCGCCCCAGCTCCACCGTGGTCACCAGCACGAGCTCTCAAAGCGGTCCGCCCACTGCAGTTCTGTAGACATGCTTCGTGCTCTGTAGCAGCAGCACACAAGGCACGCACTCTACAGTTCATCTGCCGCTGATGTGGTACCTATCATGATTTCTCACTGCCAGTGTCCAGGGAAATCGTCACATATGGCAGCTGCCGCAATTTGATAGCACACGTCAATTCAAATCCCAGACAGCCCTGCAGCTTAATGTGAAGGGCGCATGCCATGCACATCAACGAATCATGTGCAGCTCTGTCTGCTTGTGAGAATGCCGCCCAAAGGCAGCCTCGGGGCCTACCAATCATCTCTCACTTACAGCAGCCCCACGTTGTCCCGCCCTGCCCCGATGGCTGTCCAGATAGCAGGATCAGTCAATTCACCAAGTCAGCACCTCATGTAGAGAATCGCTCCCACTTCACGAAAAATCGAGTAAGGCAGACGAAGAAACAGAGCTTTAAGTTAAGTGGTATTAGGTGCTCTATGCCCTGGCTCGCACCCACAGCTTTCATAGTCCACTGGGGGTGGTTCATGCTGCCACTCCCATTCTTCAAACTCACCACAAAACATCCAAGCGCTCCCTTTCATATCCACTAGTCTATTTAATCTCAAGCATGAGGACACATGCACCATTTATAAACCCGAACTACCCACCAGAGTATCGTTTTATGTACCTTGGAGAAATTTGGATTTTAATATCAAGACTTTCGGGTGCAAAGACGCTTCATTTTGTCTCATCAATGGGAGCACAGAAATGACCATTGAACAGTGTCATGAAAGTGCATCATCAATTTTGATGATTCCAAACAGTATCTACTGCCTCCCTACCCTCAAGTGGATAGGATATTTCCCCAGTACGAGGTGGGCACAGAAGGGACACAAGCGGGCCATGCATTCAAACAGCATTCTCTAAAAGGGTCTGTACTATTTGTAGATAAATATATCAAAACACATTCAGACGCTTCAATTTGTTTTGTCCCAGGCATCTATAACTTGAATCTCATGATGAACTTTCTCCTTTGCCCAACCGGGAGGTGTATATCCTCTCTATGGCACAAACATGCAAATGGTACAATTCATAGTACACCAGATATGCAAACCGTCATTGCTGCTGCCACCATCATTGCATAGCAATTCCAGCATGCGACATTGCACTCTGTGCAAGAGGTGGTTGCACAGGCTCATAGATTCACACTGGTTCTCAGTCTCTGCTCATTCCAACACCCTCATTCACAACGAGAGTACTGGTGGAAAACAAGCACTTCAATTGCTGTACCATCTCATTTTCATTCATTCGAATTGTTCATATTATTTATCCTTTTCTTGTATCACTGTGCCAGCCGTGGTTGTCACATCATAGCAAACGAGCAAAACTTGGTATGCCAGAAACCACCCAACTTGTTTTTGATGCACGCGTCAGCGCCCCTCTCAGGGGAAAACTTCACGATGATCATTTCCACTTTCTGTGCTGCATCGTTCAGAGCGATGTTGCCATACTGGGTGACATATATAAGGGAATCTATTCTTATGCATATGCCAAAAATTAAAGAGCAGAAAAAGCTCACATATGTGATATGACAAACCCCCAAAAGTCAGATTGTACATGTGCATAATTTATTCGCATATTACTCATACAGACTTGTCGATTACGAGGGTCTGCCAGTATTCAAGAGCCATTATTTTGGACTATTCGCTTATCACGCCTTCCAGATTCATTACAGATCCAGAGCTCAACAGCCTTTCCGCAATGGCTTTGTGTCCCATCCAGGCAGCCTTCATCAGCGCAGCCTCCCCGAGCTGTACACATACCACCAAAATCATTGTTCCTAGAAATCTGGAAGCAGTACTATGCCCGATGCATTGTTTATTTCCAAATGGTAGATAAAATGTCGTCTTTTGTACAGGTGTTCCAGACATCTATACAACAGTAAGCAATGTTGTCACTGGTTCTGACATATGATCACAATTAATATTGTTGCATCTATTATCACATGTATATGGGCAGAAAATGAGCAAGTACTCAAAGAAAATGTCATTACTGAAAGGCACAATAGGCAAGCAATTTTGATGTGGAAAACATAAACTTTTTACAACCATATGCAAAGCGTGTTTGGTATCTGTAAATTTTCAAATAGAGTTGAACAGAATCTCACAATTATGCTGACTGCGTGAATCACAAATTTGAGAATTCCACAAATTATCTGAGAATTTATTGAAGCGAGGTCTTCTTTTCCGACTTTCATAGGAAAAATTTCAAATAAATGTGCTGGTAAGAATAACCAACTTCTGATTTCAGAATGTCTGTTCGACTGCAGGATTTCATGTGTGAAACCTCAGTAACCAGGGGCATATCGCAATGCTGATTTACCATTCTCCATTTCCCAACTGCAGATTTTACATATTAATAATTCTCATTATTTCATTATGATCTCTGAGTTTGCAATGGTGCCCTGTTCTGCTGCTTACAGCAATTGCTCCGCACACCAAATCAGCCCAATTAGAATCCACAAGTGAAGAGCAATTGACACCATGTCTGTGATTGATGGGGTGCACATTCACCACGATTTTTCTGGGGTGCAATTGGTCTAGAAATGGAGCCTTTGTGGCGTCTTTGTGGGTTTTTTGGCTGCAGATGTCAAGACCATTTGGGGGTGAGGCTACCGCTTGTATGCCCTTATTTTCGGTAGCTGGGTTGAGTTCTACTGATCTTGCTGCTTGTCTAGGGCCTGGAAGTGGGCATTAGGACCCGTACTTTGCATGTGGTTTTTCCAAGGTGGCTGGCTCTGGGTGGCAATGCTAGTTTTTGTCGTTGGGCATTGGTGGCTTGTCTTTCTGGTTGTTTCTTGTGTCTTGTCTGTGCTGCTCCTTTCCACTTTTCCTGACGTTGCTCGCTTTCTGGGGTTTTTATTTGATTTCGTTCACTGTTATATCTCCTGGTGATTTTCCTGTGGGTCAGCTTAGCTTGAACACCATGGGTGACTACTGCACACAAAATGTGGACCAACAATGTGCTCTCCTGTTTTGTGCCTGGTGTTGTTCCGGGGCTCCCTCCTATAGCGCCTGCAATATTGGTGGAAAAGGGGGGTTGTCGCCTCGTTAATTTGCCTTCTCCAACCCTAGCAAGCTTCAATCCTTATCCGATGCCAGGATGACTCAGCAAGCTTACACAACAGAGCTAGACAATTCCAAGGCGTTTATGAGGAACATGTATGGCCAAAATTGCTGTAATTGCAATGCGCTGAAAAACGGGATGATAAACACCATTTCAGGTGATTGGGACAGCCCTGATGGCAGTCTATTTGGGGTATTCAGGGCTCTTCATTTAAGTTTGAACACTTGAGGGGGATTTGGGAACAAGCCACAAGCCAACTTCCTTGGATCAATGGCATTTTGTGTATCTTCAGACCTTATGTCGAGACTGTGTCAATTATGTAATCTCTAAGCATCACAAATCAAGTCCCCTCCCCTTCCTCCAATGTCAACATAGTGCCTTCCCCAACCTGGGAATGCCAACACCACATGAATGGCAGTGACGGCTTCTTGCAATTCACAAGTGAAGACACATGGCAATCCTATCTTGGATGTGCATTCAAGAAATGAGATCAAAATTCAGCATGCCTTCTGTTTGACGCATCTGTCATTGCTGACCTGTCCTTGGTCATGACACTTGTGGATCTTATGGCTGCATTGCATCCACAAGGGTTGCCAGTGCAGATGAGGAAAGAAAAGGTATTTACAGTGGGAGTGTGTTCAATGACAAGAGCTGCAAGGTCTGTCAAGACAACAGACCTCGGATTAGCAAGCAGGCAGTAATACAAATGTGCTCTGCACAACTGACTCTGTATGAGTGACAATGTAATAAACTTCAGCCTCCTTTCTGTATTATGTACACAAGCAACTGCCATTCTGAAAGGGTATATTGATACGGATGTGGCTGTGTTAAAAAAATTGGCCTGGAACAGCCTGTACATTTGATAACACCAAACAGCATGCTTTATCATATTTCCTTGAGCACATGTAATTTAGTTTTCCACTGTAAGCCTTGGGTTCACAAAAAGGCAATAATGGGGACTGGACATTGTCTGGATGGCTCAGGGTGAAGCTGCATTCCCTTGCTTGAAAGACCAAACACTACATGCTTAACAATCACTACCAGTTGCCTTTGCAAATGAATTTAGAGCAAGCAATTACGTTTCAGGGACACAGTCCAAAGAATGGTACCATATGCACTTGCTGCTTATAAAAGGCAACCCAAATTTCTGCTACAGTCTCGGTCCATGACAGCAGTAACCCATGTGGGTCCCCAGTTAGCTTGTTCAACAGCATCAAACAGTAGACTAAATGTCTGATGTGCCAAAGATAGCCAACTCACTATTTGGCATTGAGAACACCTTCCTAATGTGTGTCTTACTCTTGTCCACAACTCCTGAGTTGCCACAACACTGTCTGTGTGGACATACTCAAGTGCACTTGAGAGCTCAGGGCACTTCAGTGTGGTGGCGTAGCTGGCCCATCCATTCATTGATGGTGATGTTCACTCCACTGCTTGTTTTACCACACTGCTGCAGCTCAACCAGCTGCACCCATCCATTCAGGGCACTTCCTGGGGGTTGCAGTGCACTGTCTCAACAGCACGTTACTGTGCTGACAATTGGGGTATCACCAATATTTACCACCAATATTTTCTCAATGCCCAATGGGAGCTGACTATGAGGAGCTGAGATGTTGGCTGACTGTCTTTGGCATATCAAACAGCTAATCAGCTGTGCAACATATGTTCACAGTGGTACCACTTGCTCCAACGCTCACAAAAAAGAGAACAATCCCATCACTCACTTTGCACTCCTCTGCGCTCCAGTCCTCAGGAACAGTGACAGACATTTTCTGACCTCCGCCATGGTTGATCTTTCAGCTGGGTCAAGTGCACAACACCGCCTAATGAGCTCCAGCACTTGTGGAGGACAGTCCTGAGAATGAGCCTGACATGGTTCTTTCTTCTTAGCTCCTTTGCCATGATGGCGTGCGGGTTGCCTGTCTCTCCACCAAAGGGAAGCTTCCGGCTTATGACCTCATAGGAGACAATCCCAAAGTTGTAGACATCCGATTTCTGGCTGATGGGTTTGCCTTCTTATGTCTCGGAGGCAATGTACTGTCCTGTCCCACCACTACCCCTCACCGTCTTGCTCTTTGACAGTATTGCTTCACAGGAGAGCCCCAAATCGCTTGTCTTCAACTGAACTGATTCTGCTTGTGTGCCAAACACCAGAAAATTGCTGTCTCCATGCACCCCTATTCGGTCGTGGATGTGTTCCAAGCCAGTTGCCTTCTGTTGAAGCAATCTGATCGTTAATCCCCAAACCAAGCCTTCCCTGCCATGGCAGAACTAGAGCAGATTGCAGTCTGCCAGTTCCAAGACTACCAAGCCAGAAATAATGGTTGCAAGTAGTTGGATGATGTTGGGATGACTGTTGAGCACAGCCTGCTCAATTATTTCTTTGAGAAGTCCTGCAAATGCCTCAATGGGCAGCTCAGTCTCCCTAGCTCTGAGTGGCTTCTTCACAGCTGCCCCAGCAGACTTCCCCACAGCTTTGAAAACTGTACCCTGGCTGCCAGAGCCCAAGTTCTTGCCAAGTTAAAGGGCACTTTCGTCAATGATCTGCACCAGTTTCATGTTCTCTGCATGGCACTGATTGAAGGGTTTGCAGTGCTGCAGCAGCTCTCTGTCCACATTGCACTCACCACCATTTAGAATGAAATTCAGCAGTGTGGCCATGAGCTCCTCGTCTGTCTCCACATCACCTTCAGGCACACTGCCCCAATGCATGCCACACCTACCAAGCCCCAGTATTCGATTTGCTCTTCAGGCATCCACAGATCTCCTCCACCACCTGGACTTCATATTGTGTCTTGTAAAAACCTCCGCATCAAAATGGCTGGCTTGTTTGGCCAGGCATCGCTCTTCCCCTTCAAGTTGACGCCTGCAGGTGTCCATCTTATCTGCCTGAGCAGTGGCAGGCGTCTCCAGACCCCGCAATTTCTCAAGCTCGGCATTCTGAAACGTCATGATGCGGATGTTGTACAGCAGCTCCCCACACTTCAGCTTGCCCTGGGCGCCATCGACCTGTGGGGAAATACTGGTCTCAAATCATTTCATTGCTCTTGTGCTGCCCAATGGCATGGCAATTCGCCACATCAGGCACCAGCTGGGCCAATTGCCAAGTACGTATTGCAGCAGTGCAAAGCATGCCGTCCGCAGGCACAGAACCGGATGCAAACACAATGTGGCACGGCCGCGACGGACAGCACTCGATCGATTGTGACTGCACGAGTGCTGTCAGCTGCGCAGGGCCACCGGGGCTCCAAGCGAGTGCCAAGATTCGGGACAGGGCGCGAGACGCGGAAAACTGCAAACACCGTCTTGAACATCAGGCGGACACGCCGAGGCGGACAACAGGCCCCAGGCCCCCGCGGCGCCCAAGAACGCGTGCGGACCAGCAGCCACGCCCAGGGGCGCCAGGCCACGGCGACAGCACCTGAGTTCCTGGTGCACCAAGAGAAAAAAATACACAAGAAAAGCAAAGAAACAAACAAACCAAACCATGGTGTGGAGCTTGGATCGATTCACGTGGTAGCGGATGCGGAGGCAAGCGGTGGCTGGACCCCTGCGACGACAGGGTAGCCAGAAGAAGGGCCGGGCGCGTGGGGCGAATGAGGGGCTGCCCATCGGGGAAGTCCTGCTGAGCGCGTTTGGACGGGAGAAAACAGGCGCAGCACGGATCCACAAGGAGGTCCACGAACGTAGACACCGGCATCGCGCGGCCGCACCGCTGTCGGCAAACTGGCGCGAGGATGCACCGACAAGACGGAGTGAAACCGCCGTGTAGGGAGGGGGCAGCCGATCATTCGTCGAACATTGCATTCGGTGCAGCGACTCACCGAAGCTCCGGGGGGGGGTCCCCAATCGCGAACCCTTTCCAGCCGACGGCCCTCGATCCGCGTCTCGTTGAGGTCCCCCACTGCGAAGGCCTGGGCAGCAACGTGGGCGTGTGCCCGTTGGTTTGCCGCCACACTCGCAAATGGCCATGCCTTGGCAAGCCGCTGGCCGAGCGTCGCTAACCCCGAGTTGTGTGGAGATGCAAGTCGCAGTGCTGCAGCAGATGGCGACTTACTCATGCTCGCTTTACTCTTCTCAGCGCCTGTGCGTACACTCCGCCTTCCCTCCCCTCAACCACCCTTCCTGTAAGGGGCGCTGCCCTTTTTTGGCCGGACGGGACTCGGCCCGCTTACTCGTTCGAGTCGGGTTTCGGTCGGAAACGAGTTTGGCGGCAACTTTGTTATTACAGGAGTGTCCCGGTGTTCCCGTTTATATCCCGTGTCCAAGGCAGTCCAAGAGTCATGCCAGAATTGGGTGAGTCACCCAGATTCTGGCATGCTCGCCCAATTCGTAATTTGAATTCCCGTTCCTGGTCCGTTCGTCTCGCCAACCCACTGGTCCCCAGCGCCACCCTTTGCCGTATTGACCAATACGGCACTCACCCCTTTCGTCCCTTTCACACCACCCAACTCAATCGCCCTTAGTATACCCTATTATACAATGTTTCTAAAGAGCTCTTAGTATACAATGTCCAGCGCCTATATTGTACAATTTCCCGTGGCCGTAATGTACAATGTTCCAGGGCCCAACCCTTACACTTCCCCACCAGAATCACCCTCACTCTAGTTTTGCATCCATTTCCATGCTCGTGCATAGATTGGAACATTGCCTTTATTTTGGTAGGTTGCATTTGTGTCACTTAAGTATTGTATTTATCCGCGAATAATGGGCACCCCCTATTAATACCCACCCCACTCTTTTGGGGTCGAAACCACGTTAGTATCCATAACCCGGTGTTAGTATCCACCCCCAAACATAGACAAAAACGAGCAAAGGTATGGGTGGTGGCAAGGGATATCAGTGGCTGTGTTGGCGCAGGTTGGAAGCGTGGTGGTCAGACGCCTCTCGTGCCCTTGATGTGCCAACAGCTCGCCCCGGGTCACTGATCCCCGAATCGACGCACGCGGGATCACGCGCGCACTCCGCCTTGGGTCAGGACTCTCGGACACACGGCACAGCGCAGCCGACGTTGGCTAGCTCGGGGACACACTCGTGCAGTGCAACGGTCTTACACGATTAGAGGAAGGAAGGCAAGAACCACTGGTCTGTGGCCTTACATCCAACGGCCGGCGCCACTCAAGATAATGGGTTTTATTAAGCCAATTTAACTCATTAATCCCCAAAATCTCCGGGCGGCCAGGACCCCGCGAGGAGGGAAAGTGATCCTCCCTTTGTGTTCCAGCACATATCCAAAGGCACAACTTTCCAGGTCCCTTATGCCTAAACAAACTTGTTGTACATACACAACAATTAACCCCTAATAACCGCCCGTTTATACAACAGGCTGATGTTGGACCGTATTGCCTAGTCTTGACCAAATTGTGTTCCCTGCGATTCGCATATCGACGTGGACGATCGGGTTGGAGTGGATGTTGTCGATGGAGAATTTACAAGGGGGATAGCAAAAGGCCACATGGTCAACTGGCCACCATTGGCGCTCTCAACGTAGCATTGCAAGGCATCGACCGATGTTGCAGGGCCGAATCAAAGAAGCGGTCGAGAAATCAAAACCACCTTGTTTCTGTATTGTTTTAACCTACTCCCCGGCAGGCCAGTGTAGGTTCTGGCCTGTTGCCTGCCAAGGGCGCCCCAAGGCCCAGCACAGGAATGGGCAGGCGATGGCATTGGTTAGGGCGGCTGCCACTGTGAGACCCCGCCTTTCAAAACTGTCCAAAAACCGCTGCCAAGGCCGGGCCCATCCCCAATTCGCACAATACACTAGCTACCAGGCCACAAACACAATATCAGATCATGCTACCATCAACCCGGGAAAACACCACATTTCAAGCTTATCGTTGCAATGTTATGCCCCAGCGAGTCGAGGCCCATTGTTGTATAAACGGGCGGTCATTAAGGGTTAATGAACGGAATGGGCATACGGTTGTGAATCGGAACAGTATCGGAACTGGGAAAGGAAAGGTTGTCTGCTTGTCCGCCGTATTTTGGGATGTATCGTAGTTATCG
>CAJHUC010001873.1:0-43330 GCA_905146915.1 Ostreobium quekettii
CTCGTGGCAAATCGCCGCCGAGAATGTCAAAAACCATGGAAACAAATTCCAGGGCCGGTTCCACGTTCCCGCCATTTCCCGCCACTTCACGTTCCGAGCCACCTCTGCTTTTTCCACGCTTTTCAATTCGAAACTCACATAATTTGGCAGCAGCCACGGATGCAGTGGACTGGCAACTGTAACAGACATGCGCCTTGTTGCCACGCCGCTCGTCAAGCACGGGTACCCTTCAGGGGAACTCAAGTTGAGTCTCAGCGCCACTGCATGCACGAATCTCTTGCGCCGCCGTTCAGACGCACCTGCAGGTGTTGTAATCTGGAATCCCGTGGTCGCGGCCTCGTTGAATGTTCCTGGCAGTCAGGTCCGACCCACCCGCGCCGGGGTCCCCGAAGAGGAAGTGAGAGACGGACGTGGCAAAGTAGGTGTCCACTTCCATCTGGTGCCGCCAGCTGATCCCGCGGAGGATCGGTTCGATGCCTGAAACCCGCGTGGCGACTCAGCGTATCTCGGCAATTCGAATCTATGGAATAAATGGAACATATCCATGGAATATATACAGACATTCGAGTTCACGGAAAAGTAGAGGAACTCTTGCTTGAAGTGTGCTATGTGCGACGGCGTCACCGGGACCGCAGGACCGGAAGCCGCAGCTGCAGAGCCAACGGTGAGGAAACCAGGAAGTGATCAAAAGCGGATGCTGGTGATTGAATGTACACGTTATGATACACGCTAAACTCCAGCTCAAGCCGAAGGAAGAAGCGGGAAACTAGATCCCTGACGCTGTCGAATAGATCAATGCATGAGAGGTTTGTTGATAGCACAATCGCTGCTTCAGATGCAGTAGATGAATATGCTGTGGATTGCGCGGACACGGGGCACTGACCGATTGATTGAAATTGACGCTCGTGTTCCAGTTTTTAAGTCTTTTCGAGCTGCCTTTGGACTTAATTTTTGGCCGAAATCAAAATACGAATGATGCACGTAATTTCTCGTATTGTTGTTTTCAGCCGTAATCGTATTTCCCAAGTTAATATGAGAAATTGCTGATTGGCTAAATTTCAAAACCGGAGCGTACCCGCGGTATTCTCACATACATGTGGGTGCTCGATGTGCATTCAAAATTAAACTGAATCACTTCATTGGGTGAGCTTGATTGTATAGATACTTGGCTTTCGCTGCAGACGACCATTATGCGATGTGCATTGGCTAGTTTTCGGTTCATTTCGGGTAGCGGAGGCCAATTGGCATGGGTGGCGCTGCCATCAAGGTGGCGGCATTCAAAGTGAATTACCGTGTTCCTGCCCAACTGCAGCCTATGCCTAAAGCCTACTGGTATGGCCGCACCGTAGTATTTATACCCTTCAGCATAGGAACGCAACGTTCGGCCTTTTCATGCGGAGCAACAATAAGAACGCAACGGTGCCAAGAAAATGAGGAGCAGCGCCGGCCGCAACACGAGGGTCTCTGAACTGCTCGTGGCGTCTAGCCTCTCCAGATGCATGAGTGGCTGTGGCGGAAAACTGCCAATCGATCTGTTGAAAAAATCGGAGCCAAAATGCGTTGAAATTTCAAAATGCGAAAGGGTTTAGTATACCACGGCATGAACGGCGCATCCAGGGCAAAACACCGGAGAGCAAATGCAGCATTAAACAGCACTCGCCTGCGGCGAGGGCTTTCGTTGGGAAGAAAAACACCTCGAACAACGGCAGGTGGCCGTCGGGGATCTCGTTGCCGTTTTCGTCGAGCCGCAAGATGACGTCGCCCACCTCGCTGTGGCCGTAGCGGTACGACACCGTGGAGAAAAAGTTGTCCACACCTGATGGAGATTTTCACAGGCAACGGTGTGTGAGCGTCAGCCGGGGCCTGGCTAGAGTGGATGTGTGCGATTCTCAGTGCTGGCTTCGCGGGTGGCAAGCTCCAAGCGAGCGCAATTTTGAGCAACGCACCAAAAATTATGGGGCGCGGGTCTGAGCATTCTGCTCCCGCGGATCGCGGGTCCTTCTCTGCGCATTTTGGAGTAAATATGTTGTGACGAAACTGAGCCGCACGTACCTTTCAACAAGTGCAAATGTCCTGCTGAACTGTTATCAGTTGAATCGTTCCAAAATCCCTCAATTCTCAGCAGCACGGAATTAGCAATGTGACATGGTCTGGCCAACATCACGCGAACAATGTGTCATTGCCTAATATATTATAGGAGTGGTTTCGCCAACTATAGGCCCACGCGGTGACAAATCTATTCACTTGACCTCATGCAATTCAACGTCTTCCACGTGTTGATGACATCTGAGAAATTTGCAGACCTGGAGCTATCTAAAACACAGACAAACAGCACTACCTACAACAAATATATCTGCGAAAGTGAAATATTTAAACTACAGACTACTTGAAAGTCGTTTATTGGAAGCCATCATGTCAGGCGCAGACGTAAGGGCAGAAGAAATGGGGATATGTTCCCAAGAACGCAGCTGTACTTTGAAGCATTTACCCTCCAGTCAGAACAGAAGACCGCATGAATGATATACTATTATTCGCCCCTTCCACCACATCCACGGCGCCGCAATTGGGTGACGTATGCTCCGGTGTAGCCATAATCTATCGCCTGGACATCTCGCACGGCGCATCATGCAAGGAATAAGCACAACACTAATGAGCCGTTTCATGCAGCTAAAGCCCGGTTGCGCCTTAAAACACCCTTTCGTGCAAAATGTCGTTAGTGGATATTACACAAGTGTAGAAATGGTAATGTTGCGCAACTTCAAAACGTGTTTTTCTTTGATCTTGAGCATATTTATTGCATTATGGGTCGATTGCACATATTGAACACAATAGTTTTTACAATTTGCTTGGAAATCAAGATGTTGCACACTAATTGTGCTATTGGCTCACTAACGACATTTTGCACGAAAGGCTGTTTTAAGCCGGATATATATTAGTTACGCCGCCATGTCCTTCGCGTCGAGTAACCAATCGTTGATTAAGTTCAGCTTCGCTGCTCTGCGAGCACTCACTTGCGTCGACATTGGACTTGTAGCCCTTGTAGGCGTCCAGCTGAATGCCGAGAGACGGCATGTACTCGTAATAGCAGATGGCCTGCATCTGGGCCACGTTCCATTTCCTTGCCTCCTGAAACACTTGCTCGTCATCCCATCCAGGATGTTCTGCCTGGATCTCTCCAGCCAGTCTGCAAATTGGAGCCATGCACGTGATTGGCCACAGGATTGCCAATGGATCTGGATGCTAGATTTAGAACAGAAAGCTAGGAAACATAGGCAGATATCTCGAAACGACTGTTTCTATTCATATCTAGGTGTGGCAGGTCTGTCAAAGCTCAGAAAGCTTTCCGAAAGCCTGGTGCCAGAGGGCCTTTCCAATCATCAGGATGACAGCCAAAATGAGTTTTCCCTGCCTTGCAGACGATGTGGTGTCTGAGACAACATTTTGCCAGCGTGAGATCGGTTGAATGCTTACAGAAGAATGCACACAATTTCCGAGCTTGCCATAGAGGATATTTAATTTCCCATTGGTCGCCGAAGCGGTAATCGCAATCACTGCCTCGCACCTGTTGTGCTCCCTCATGAACAGCGTCTGCAGCGCAAGGATGGGAGGGTTGACGTTTGCCCTGAAGTCTCCCGCCGCCCGAACCACTTCCTCCTTTCCGGAGTCGGCCGCCATGCTGACGCCCATCGTGGCAGTGGCGAAGGGCAGCATGTTGTTGTCGTGCGTCAGAAGGCGGCCATTGCGGAAGGCGCGGATCTTTTCGGCCTTATCGTAGGTGGAACCGTAGACGACGCTACCATCGATGTAGGCGGTGATACCGTTGATCTGCTGGCGCGGCTGGGTGGCTGGGGTGCTTGTGTTGTACACTGACCTGGGAAGGCGTGTTGGAGTAAGCAACGGAATTCAATGACACCTGTATGGCATTATTGAGACAGCACATTCTACCAAGGCTGACAAGGCATGCCTCATGAGCCTTAACGAGATGCGCTGTTTGATTAATTGCAGCTGGAATGCGAAGTAAAAAACACCACAAATTTTGGTGCCTATTTGCTCCAGAGCAAAACATTTCCTGCTGAATATATTTCCTTCCGAGAAGCATGCAACACTTGCTCGGGCTGTAATGCATTGTCGCGAATTTGAGGTGCCGCAAATTGGCTCTCTTTAATAACAACCCCTCACACTGTGAGAGATTGCGCACACGATTTCGATTCAATGACTCCTGTCCCTAGAGCTGCAAACCTGCTTGGCTACGATGTTGCAGCCCCCGCCGATTAGAATGTTCATGCAGTGTCTAGCTCAAGTCCTTGAGAATCATCTCAAGGAGGGAGAGATTTTTTCAGCATTCGCATAGCGTCCAGGACAAATCTGCCGTTGCACAAGACGTAGCATCTCGGGTGCGCTGTTAGGTCCATGCACACACCTTGATGTGTAATGGACAAAGATGCCAAAAACGGTACGCATCGTCGTTTGCTCACCTAGAGAATCCCATCTGCACCGTTCCCGCGCACTCGGGATCATATTGCAGGTCGCATTCGGGAACGTCGATGGGCCACGACTCGCTGCCTCCGGGCGTCAGGTCAATGTCGTGATCGTAAAATTGGCCGATGTAGGTGAGCATGTCGGTGGCCAAGCGCGCGCTCCTCATCTTGTGCCTGCCTTGGGGTAGGGACAGCGCCGTGGTGATCTTCCTCGGATTAGGGCGATCCTGGCCCTGCGACCGCCGCAGCGGAGTCGAGGCGACCTCAATGAAGTGCGCAAATCACGGTACACTGGCTCCCGCGTTTGTGCTGAATGAAATAGATCCTGAAATACGCATTATTCCGATAGAATGCTCCCATCCTCGAAACATGCATGGAGTACGGCTGCCATGATAGGCCGGACAGTACGTGAGCGCCAACTGGTACCTGGGTACGCAGTTTGGATATCTCAACGGGGGCGCTTCGCCCTCCGAAGCACGTCACGGCATTGCTTGTTCCAGTGCTTGCGCAGCATATGGAAATTTCAGTTTCCACATTGGGCATCTGCACGCCGACGCCGCCTTCGGCATCCGCTTTTCAGGCGGATGTCCAGGGTGGCGTCGGCGTTCAGATGTCACAATCTGGAAAAGTTTTCTTTTGTTCGGTGGCGGGATGCATTGGGCGAACTGAAATCCATCTGATAATGCGCGGCTGCTGAGTCGATTGAGAACTCCCAGCTTGCCTGTGCGTTGTGCATGCGTGTTGCTGTCTAGTGTCAAGCACCGTCATTAAATGACCGCAATGTCAATTCGTGAATATGATGGCTATTTAGTGAACATGTTTGATACAGGCAGAATGTGGCGAGTGTCACACAGGGAAATTGTGAAGACGTTCGCCGACTTCCCGAGCATGATCTACGTTTCAATTTAAGGGCGTTTTTAATGGAAGACAATTCGATGAATGCAAGGCAGGGAGATTGCCCGAGCTATGACTGAAGTCTTCAAAGCACATGAAGAAGGCGAGCAGATGAAATGATGAGCACATGAGACATGGAAAAGACGTGCAGATAAGGAAAGAGATTATGGATGCTTTCAGTACTGTCCATAGTGGCAGAGCAGGTGTGAGAAGAGCTACATGTGCCATCAAGGTACGGATGAACTTGTAATTTGTAATCAGGGGCATGATTGGTATGAATCCGATTGTTGGGCGTTCCCCATTCCGCCATCCCGAATTTTCGAACACTGTTCTCACATACAAGGACAGACGAGGCGAATAATGCAGTCGACGGGCCCCCAGTCCCCTTGATCGCATTAATATGTTCTGATGGTGTGCGCTTACCGATGGCTCACTGATGCCATCAGTGTACGCCGCAGGGACCTGGAAGCGCTGAAGCTCGTGGCCTGTTGAGCTGAGGAACAGGAAGCGATAACCGAGATGAAAGAAGTGCGTTAGCAAGCTTATTGCAGGGTAGCAGAGGAAAACAATTCCCCGAAAGTCTGGCCCCCATTCCAAACCCGTTCTTGGGCCGCAACTACTTGGAAGTGTCAAGTTTTGGAAACGGTGGTCTTACAACCACACCCAGCGCCACCCCGCCAGCCCCACACACCCACACAAGCCCACACACAATGCACGATACGACAATCAAGTTGTTGTTTGACAATGTCCATTGTACGTACTGCTCCAAGGGCCCTGCATGTGTGTGATAAATACTAGCGTAACGTGTTGTCATTCCTGCGTTTATGCCCTTCATTTCCACCCTCTACCCATATGAAACACATCCATATTCAAACTGCGAGGGAATGAAGGCGGCCGCTCTTCGAGCATCATACAAATTGGTGGAATGCCAGCTGGTCGTTGCTGTCAAAATGGTCCAAAGAATGCCAAGTGCTGGTTGTCAACGGGCAGCTGATCGTCTTCAACACCAGCTGCTGGTCGTCGCTTCTGCGTTAGTGGACTCGTACTGAGTAGGCAGCCCAACGCAACCCTGTCTGAGCACCGTCGTGCATCTGTAAGCTCAATGGCGTCAAGCCCCGTCTGCACCGACTGGCCACATCGACAGCGATGCAGTGCACGCACATGCACGCTATTCCTGCTTGAAGGAAGGCGGCACGAATGCCGCCCAAACCGCATCAAGACTCCGTCCAACGGCAACCGCATTGGAACGGCGAGCGCCGCGGAACGCAGTTTAAGGAACAGTCTCAGCACAAAAGGCCGTACGCGGGACCACCATCCTGACCTCCCCAGCACCCCAGTGCGTAGTTCCATCTCCCAAATCGATCCCCAGCTCCACCTCACAAACAAAGCCGAGGCCCCGCCCGCCCACGTTGCCGCGCGGCAGCTATGACTCGCCCCGCCGCCGCCGCTTCCCGGCCTTCAAAGGATCTTTTGATGGCTTCGAAACCGTTTCGAGGGCCCAGGGGTGGTGAGGCGCGGGGCGTCTGACGTCCTCGTCGACCCATAGCCCCCCCCACAGAGGCCGTCGACGTTAGCCCACGAGCGCGCGAGGTGACCGCCCTGCGCGGCGCGAGCGCCGTACCCCCATTCCGGGTGGGCGACGTTGTTCCCCTTGCCGTCGAAGGCGTAGTACGTAACTGCCGCCCTGGCCAGCAGGGCGCAGCTCAGTAGCGCCGCGAGGCGTAGGAGCTGCATCCCGTCGGCTGTGGCGTCCCTGCTCCCCCTGGGCCACCGCGCCGCAGCGGGCCCGTCAGCTGAGGCCCCCGGGCGGGCCTGGGTTGCCGGGCGTACCGCGCTGGAGTGTTGGTGCCCTTGGCGGGGGAGTGGGGAATGGGTCCCGTCCAGTGAGGCCACAGGAATGCTGTGCAGAGAGGGCGGCGCCGGCCGCCGGCGGGTCGCTGACGGGTGCACACTCAACCACCGGTCAAAGCTGTGCCGGCGACATGCGCTGACCCGCCGAATTTCTGGCACGGACTCGGGATACGGTCGATTTGCCCTCGCTCGGCTCCAAATTGCGATTTGAAGAGGAAAGTGTGATAATGTCTAGCACCCAGGCTGAATGCGGTTCCGTCTACAGCTTGTTGCAACTTGTCCGCCTAGGAGCGATGAAACATGGGAGTTGCCAAAATCAAATCCTCTTGTGGGCAAGCTGAGGGCCTCCACCTTGACTTGATATTTAATAGTTCCGGAGTGAGTGAAAACCAAAATGCCTTCGTATGTAAGGTTCTACACAATGGACCCTTATATGTCGGTTCTGCACATCGGTTTAATCGGAATGAGGAACCAACAGGAAGGCGTCCTGCACCTAAATTTAGACATACATTCAAACTGCGACATAAATTCAAACTGACACCTCAATTTGGAGCGAATCCTGTACTTGTACAGCATTCGCTACCATTTGATCTTTGGATGCATTGGCCCCTCGCGGCCAAAATTTTTCAGGTCGAAGGAGAATCGTGGTTCAGGCTCATCCTGTTCACTGTCGTCGAGGCACTGGGAGCAAATCGACTTGATGTCCCCGCACGTGCATGTGAATGCAATGTGGAGCAGGAGTAGAGCGACAGATCATGGCCAGCGCCGCATCAGCAAGCAGGCATTGCTGTGCAATGGGCGCACAGACCACCCACCTTCCGTTCTTTGCGCTGGCTCTGAATGCGTTATGGACAGGAATCAAGCGTATCTCGTGCATTATGGAACAAGGCATTCAGGCAGCCGATCAATCGACACATTGCTGGCCAGCCATTCAATCAAGTCGAGTTCACTCGACCCACTCGACGTATTTGAATGTGCCTCTGCTCGCCCAATCTCAAACGTACCAGTAGTACGGATATCCAACATGTTTACATTCCACGAACAAGCGAATGTGCGCCCCACGGCAGCGTAGATCCGATTCTCGCCGGGGTATTTTGCCACGTGAAGACCCTGCCCGCACCCGCCTGCATGCGCATCACGCACTTTCTGCCATACCGGTCACCTTCACCCCCCCACCCCCCCCACCCCACACCCCACCCCACACCCCACCCCACCTCACCCGACACCCCTCCCCGTGTTCCCCACACGACAATACATTACACTCACACACCTTGGTGTCCATCACCTCACTAATACAAGACCCGATTGGCGACCCACTTGAAAGTGCCCTCGCTTCGCTTAGTACTCAACGCCACCCTCATGGTGACTCAACCCAGAGTCAGCTTCCCTTTCCTCGTACTCAACTCCCTCTTCTTCCCACAGCGAACCGAAGCGAACGTTCGGGGCAACACCACCCAACCACATGCATATGGTTTTCTGCCTTACCGGTCTCCTGAGCCCACCCCGTCATGTACCCCCATGACAATACTTACAAACAACCGTCAATGTCACATACCCGAGGTTGCCGTCCGTCAAACTTGCCCATTCGCTTCGCTAGTACTTCAATGCCACTTCAGTGAGTGACTCCCCATGAGTCAGCTCCCTTTCCCGTACTTCACTCCCTCAACTCCCTCTCCATCCCACAACTAACCCGAACTCCACTATCCAGGGCGGGAGGGCTGGGTGCGAAACAAGATAAGGAGGGGGACCGAGGGGCTGCCTAAATTGCCGCCCTCCGCCGCCCCGCCAAAGCCCGCCAAACTCGAGGGCGCCCTCGCGGGCGGCACCTCGGAATACCGTACTTTGACTGACCCACGGTACTAGGGGGTGGCCAGAAATCCCAAGGGACGGGGTTGAGTAAACCCCAGGTTCAAACTGCACCGTTTGAATCGCCGGTGCAGCCCACCCATCGTCGCCCTTGGCAGAAACCCGTTAACAGGATAGTTAATTTCATGAATCCCGCCGCAATTTGCAACACGCGTTGGTATGTTGCATGAGTATCTCGTTCGCAAACTGTGTCTGCGCAGTCTGGCGTAAAGTACGGTGGCACTGCGCGTGAGGTTCGTAGGGGACGCGGTGCGGAGGCTGCGAGATCGCGCTTGGAGGCCGCCCATCGTGCGTCCACCACAGGGAACATCAACAGAAGAACGGGCGGTGGCATCAGTCAAGATTCAGACAGGGCCGCATTCCAATGCTGTGCATCGACGCACGTCGTCATTGAAATGATGGGGGCCAGCAGAAGAGCTTGCGAATATGACAATGCCAGAGGTCAGGGGCCAGCACCCAACTTCAGTGTCATCCATCGACGCACGTCGCTGTCATTGAAATGATTGGGACCAGCAGAAGAGATTGCCAATACGACATGTCGTATGACGTTCTACAATGTTAGAAGTCGGGGGCCGCGGTGATTTCGGTACGTCGCGAGACACAACGGGAATGAATTGGGGGCATGAACGTCGGGTGGCATTCAAGAGGCCGCCTTGGTCGCACCAATGCCGCACATCTGCTCGTCGAATTGGTCGACCTCGATGAGCACGTCCCGTCGTGGTGCGTCACAGCCTGGCAGCCTTCCGACACTGGCTGCACGCAGCTGCGTGGTATTTCGTTCCGCAGTGCTCTTGCGCACGCACCCGCTTCGGCCGAAGCGGCCACGGCACGGGAGGCTCACAGTCCGATGTTCAGGCAAGTAGAAACAAACGTGCAGAGGGTCGGCACTCCACACCATCACGGTACCTCCTTACAATAGATAAGCAAAGCGAAAAGACAACCGCACGCCAGTATCATCCAATATCAATGCTGCTCTTGAAATACAGGCGGAACTGCGCCAGGCTGTGCCATAAGAGTACAAAAATCTACGGGCTTGTTATGAAGACACTGGCACAACTCGCAGGAACAAGCCCCGTGCCGATGCCTCGACACAACAGCGGGCATTTATTGACGTCCTTGGTGGGAAATACCTGCTTCCCGCTTGATCCCCATGCTCCATGATCCCAAGGAATCCAAAAAAAGCCATACATATCTTTATGCCACGCACTCACATTCCTGAATTATCCCCCAACGCCTGCACGTGGCCTCCACACGAGAGCTACCACTCTGGGGCCTCGATTCCGAAAAAGTACAGCAACAACTCCAGCACTGGCAACGCCACAGGGAACGGCTACAGACCGACCAGCGTGCAGCCCCGCATGCCGCGCCGACAGACCCCAAACTTCTAAGCGGCGTCCATGCCGCAAGGTTTCTCCCCTCAACCCATCACCCAAGAGGGAGAATGCCCCCTTCCACACTGCCAGCACGGCCACCTTGTGCGGTCGCGCATCCTATCCCTGATTATTGCTGCTGCAGTTATACCCGTCCAAGCCAAAAACATCCCACACATGGGCCATATGAATTGATCATCCTTTGGTTATTGGGCACGTCCCTGTCGTGCCACATAACCAGGTACTCGGAAAACATTGAACGGGCCCAGTCCAGCGCCCCTGAGATAACCTCAAAAACTACAGTCGTTCCAAATACTTCCACAGCGCCCGGGATCTGCCTACCCAGTCGCTATCCCAATTACTTGTTTCTCGAATTCCGTCCGCAGCTGCTGCGGGCAACGAATATCAATCCCATTGACAGGTATTGTCTTTTCTTCCTCTTGCATGAGGACACCCCACACGTACATCCTCATTTCTTGATCGGCGCCCCCCTTCCCAAACGACTCGGCGCCCCAATGCTCAGATCTGCCTTCCATACATCACACATCGGCTACTGTAGTCCCTGGCCCCTGGCGTGAAGGAGTCCCACAAGGACACCTGGTGCAGCGGCTGGGGGGGCTCATTCCCCAGCTCCTCGATCTTCACGGGGCGTATGAGGGACGTGCCCCTGTCCGAGTCCCCAATAAAACCCCCGGACATCATCGGGTCCCACTGATTGACGTAGTGCACGGGCTGGGCCGCCAGGTCCATGCCAGTCCTGACCTGCAGCCTCCCGGCGGACGACCCGCCCCGCCCGCCTGCCCGCGTCCTTGTCCGCGTCGTCCAGGCGCTTGCCCCTGGCGGACAGGCGCTGCGGCTGGCCGGCCGTGTGCGGCGGGCTCCAGTCGCTACCCCAGTACTCGCTGTCGCCGCTGGGCGTGGTGCAGGAGCTGCGCGGCGTGGAGGGCTCGGTGGACAGGCCGCTCACACGGCGCGTGCTCTCCCTCAGGCTCTCCCCGCTGCCCTGCATCCGCGCCGTGACCTTCTTGGGCGGCCCCAGCAGCGTCACGCGGTCCTCGGGCACCGGGCTGGACCGACTGGGGCCGGCGCGCCTCAGGCTGGCGGAGAACTTCCGGAACCGCGTCACGATCTCGGACTCCTCGGAGGCGTCGACGGGATGGGATGAGAGCTCCTGGGTGGGTGGGGTCGGTGGGCGCTGCCGCGGCTGCTGCGGCTGGGATTTGGCGGATGAGGAAGGGGCCTCCTCGGCGGGCGTGGGTGTGGGCGAGTCGGTCAGCTCCGCCTGAGGGTCGCACTCCTTGAGGTCCGGGAGGGAGTTGTCGGAGAGGGTGTTGCGCTTGGCCCGGGCGTGCTGCCTGCCTCGCCTCGGGCTGGGCAAGACGGACCCTGCGGAAGGCGGCGGACGGAGGGTGTGAGATCCCGACCTGGGGCGCGGTCTCAGGGAGAGATCAGCGAAAGGGGGCTGAGCGGGATCGAGCACCCGCGGGGGGTTCCCGCGCTCGGTGGAGAAAACGGCAGAGCGCGACGATGCGCAATTATGGCGCGAGCGACATTGGCAGAACGACTGCCCTGGGCGCTGTCCGGTCTACCTCCCCGTAACCCACCTGTGGGCGCCAGGGGCGCGTTGGCTCCGCACGCCATGTCGTCGAACGATATGGAGTGGAAGCTGGCTTCAGCCACGGGGTAGCCCGCCTGCTCGAACATGCCCTCAGGGTGGTCCTGGTCGTGCTCGTAGAAGGGGTTCGTGTGCAGGTCCCCCTCCATGAACTGCTGGGCGCCTGCGAAGCGAAGGGAAGCCGAAGTCAAAGACGTCAAGCCGTCAAGGACTGGGCGCAGGCAGCTTCCGGCCAGTATCCGGGTGCTGTGACTCACACTGACTCCGACGCCCGAGCAACTGGTCGTCACAGGTTGTGACTCACAACGTCTGCCCTGACGGCGGAGCAGTGGGAAATGCTGGCAGGCGGCTTTCATGGCGGCCTGGTGCCCGGCGTACCTTGGTAGGCCACGATCCTCTCCGAGTGGTTGGACGAGTACGACTCTGGCATGAACTGCTCCGGCGTGCGCGGCCTCTCGAACGCCAGCACCATGAGGTTGATCCTCTCCACGATGTCCGCGAAGTTGGGCCGCGCCTGGCGGTTGTGGTTCCAGCAGTCCTCCAACAGCTGGGCGTACCAGCTGGGGAAGAAGGCCGGCACCTTGGGCCGCCGGCCCTCCACGATCGCCACCAGCGTCGCGGGCTGCGACAGGCTGGCGAAGGCCTTCCGCCCCGACAGCATCTCCCACAGGAGGATACCGAAGGAGAAGACGTCAGCGGCGTAGGTGGAGGTGTTGTCGCGCAGGACCTCGGGCGCCATGTAGGCCACCGTGCCGCAGTTGAAGCTGTCGTTTTGCTGCGTGGCATGTATGCTCGTGCGCCGGCTCAAGCCGAAGTCGCCGACCTTGCAGGTGAACTCCATGCCCATGGGGGACGGGTCGCAGGACTGGAGCAGCACGTTCTCGGGCTTCAGGTCGCCGTGGATTATGCCACAGGAGTGGAGGTGCGTCATGGCGGAGGCGATCTCCAGGGCGGCGAACAGGACGTGCAGCATCTTGGGCTTGTCGAAGCGCATGCCCTCGCACAGCAAGCCCCGCTCGATCGCCTTATCGAGCGTGCCGGCGTCGCAGTACTCCATCAGCACCCAAGTCTCCGTGTCCTCCCGGCCCGTCCCGCCCTTATGCGGGATGTTGCGCGCCAGCATGCTGAACTCCGACTTGTCGTCGTCCAGGATGGTCAGCTCGGTCTTGCCCGTGCGCCCAGAGTTCAGGAAACCCTCCGGGTACGCCTCCCCCTGAGACACCATGCTCATGGACCGCTCCATGCTGCGCTGCGGCGTGTGCGCGTCCTCCAGGCTGCAGTGCACGGTGACGCTCTTCACGCCGCACACGCGCACCAGGTTGGGGTGCAGCACGTTCTTGGCCATGAAGCCCGCCAAGCGCTCCGTGCCCTTGCTCACCGGGTTGCGGATGATCTTCACGCCGTAGTCGATGCCGTCGATACGCCCCTTGTACACCGTGCTGAAGTTGCCCCGCCCAAGGAACCCGCCCCACTGGATCGACGCAGGGTCAAACCCGCCCACCGTCGAGAACTGCTCCGACACGGAGTACGAGTAGGCGGAGGTGGGCGTGAAGGCACTGTAGGGCGTGCACGCCGTGGGCGTGTACGCCCCCCCCTCCGTCGCCAACTCCGAGAACTTGGGCGATAAGGAGGCGTCCAGCCGCGGCGCGATCGTCAGCGCCGGCAGCTGCAGCTCCTTCTTTGGCTCTTGCCGCGCCCGCCCGCTGACTATTGCCTCGATACCGCTGCGGGCGCTCAGGTTGGAGTCCGGCCGGCCGGGTAGGCTGTCGGGGCTGTGGCCGGCGGGACTGGGCCGCCGCGCGGAGCTCGCCCCTGGGCCTCCCACCGGGGAGTACTCTCTGCACGTCTTCTGGCCCCCTCCCCTCCCCACTACCTCCACCTCCTGGCTCTCGAGGACAAACGTCCCCATCCCGCAGCCTCTGGGGTACATCGCCCCCGGCGCGCTCTTTGGAGACCACCGCCGGCTCTCGCCCACCGCCACCACCTCGTGCATGCTCATGGTGTGCAGCGGCCGCACGCCGCAGGCCGCAATGCACGGCCCCCAGGCGCCGTTGGCGTTGCGCCGGCTGTACACCGGCTTGTACCGCACCCCGGCTGCCATTCCGCCGGCCTGGTCGAGCTCAGCGTCCAGGGCGATGCTGCGCACGGTGGAGGACGCTACGGACAGCGGGGGCGTGAGGTGGTCCTCGGAGTGGCGCGCACCCGCCGCGATGCAGCACAGCGTCTGCCAGCACGACGGTTGCTTCCTCTCGCGCGTCATGGCGGCCGTCGCTGCCCCCTGGAGCGCCTCCGGCTCGCCTCAGGGCGCCCTGCCGGAGGTCATGCCGCCCCGTTAGTCAGGAGTGAGCGCACGAGGAGTCGTAAAATGCCGTCCGCGCTGACCGTGCTGACAACATCACGGTCGGCGGCGGGCCAGGAGTCGGGGACGCTGCGCGCTCCAGCAGGCCTCAGGGGTGCGACCCTCTTGGTTCTTGCCCCTTGCTGAGGAAGGGAATGATTGCGCCGATGATCGCCACGGGCAAACTTGGCGCAGGATCGGCCGAGGAAGAAACGGGCCCACGTGCACGTCATTTCCACCCGCGAAACTGCACCGGCGGCAGCGCGTTGCGGGAATGCGCGGATCGACGGGCTGCCCGCGTTGTCGAAGCTCCCTCACGCGTCGGTCACCCGAGGTACCCCAGGCCCCTTTGGGCACCAGAGGCACTCGATAGGACACAAGCAGGAGGGCCCCGCTGGGCACGACGTACGGCAGTCGAGGGGGCGCGGCAGGGCTAGGGGCAGGCAATCAACACAAGGGAAGCACGCGGGTCCCAAAGGGATCAAAGCACGGCCCGTCGCCCACTCCGCCTGTCCCAGCCCAAGGCACGCAGCCCGCGCAACGAGGTAAAGGCACCAACGGGGGGCGCAATAGCACGACGGGCGCAAACGGTGGCCCGCGAAGTTAGCAAAACGCCCCCCGTGATTCGCACTCCCAGTGTGCATATCCGCGGCCAGGCGCGCCACCGGCAGGACCAGTACCGGCGTCCGGCCTCCCAACGAACAGGGCCTTCCCGGCGCAGGGAGCAGGCCGCTGGAGGGACGGCGCGGCGCCCATCGGGATGAGCAATCCCATGATCGGGCCAAACAGAGCGTCCTTTGAAAGGCGCCGGCCGGCGCAATGACTTTGCGGCGGCGCAGCATCGATAGGCACCCAGTGTCCGCCGAAGGCCGAAGGACGACCCCAAGGCACGTTACCGGGAAGGCACTGCGCCTCTCGCCAGCCGCGCAGGGCACGTGGAGAGCCGCGAGAACCCCCGCCGATAGCCCCGCCCCACGTCCCCCAATCCCCGGATAAACTCCCAATAGATCGCCGCGGCACCGCTCCGCTGACCACAGACCGGCGCGGACCGCCCGGGGCGCTGCCCGTTCCCGCCATGCCCCTTCCCCGCGGTCATGCAGCGGCGACCAGGGCAAAAGCGCCAATCACGCTCCGGCCACTCGCCCGCGGCAAATGCGCGGAGCCGCCCACCTGCGCGATCCCCCTCCTGAGACAGGCGGGCGCCGGGGCCGCCGCCCAGGCCGCCTTGCCCGGTCGCTGTCTCCCGCGGCGCGTCGCGCCTCGCCCGCGGTCGGGCAGGCCCGCGCGGGGCGAGCGTGCGGGCGCGTGCGGTGGCGCCCTGCCAGGCACCACGTCCCTCTGCGCCGCTCAGCTGGCGTAGCTCACCACCGCCCTGCCCAAGAAATGGTTCTGTCGCCATGGCCATCCAAGCGATCTTCAGGCTTGCAGATACGAGGTGCCCCGTCAATGGGGCCCATCAGGGTGCTTGACGAAGGGGGTGGCAGCCCCCCCCGGGTCGATTACCGGGGTCTGCCAGACGCGTGATGCGTTCCGCGCGCTGTCGGAGTGGTAGTTCTGGATATGGCGCCGCCTGAGGGGATCCTTGGGCACAGTTGGGGAAAGCCGTCGTCTGTCTTGCCGTGTACCTGCGCGCACGATCGGCTACGACAACAGCGGTCTGGCGCTGTGAGTAAGGGTTACTGGGCGGACGGGGGTTGCCGCGGCTTGGGCACGCTTTTGGCCAAAGATCTCACGCGGCGGGGGACGAGGGATAATGCGTGGTGGCCGTGACTGTGCGGAGCGAGGCCGTACCGCGACGCTCAAGGGGCGCGGCCATTGGATGTACTGCATGCTGCATGGCTGTACGTGAGGCACCGGGGACGCCATCGCCATTACTGAACTCTCGGCGGGGGCCGGGGGGCCACACGTGCGTCCTGGGAACAGCGAAGAAAAACCATCAGGGGCCGCTGACGGTACACGAGCTCCGCGGGAGACAGACTCTGAGGCAGACGGCAGTCGTAGCGCGAAGAGATTTTCGAAATCAACGAAGAGATCTTCGCAATCAACGAAGAGATGCTCGCCTTGGGGCAATGGAAGGCTGGGACAAACCTTGCCGCGCTTTTGCGTGGCGAAAGCTGGGTTGTGGTTGCGCCCACAAGGGAAGCACCTCGTCAATACAGCTGCGCAGAACATCGATTGCCGCCGGTGTTAATCTTTACTTACGTTGTTGCCATCAGCGAAGAGACGCTTCCCTTCAGGAAATGGAAAGGCGATGGCAATGGAAGGCTGGCACAAACCTTTGTGCGCTGCTGTATGGTGAAGGCCATGCTGTGGTGTGCACACAAGCGGTGACACCAGGTCGCTGCCGCTGTGCTCAACACCGATTCCCGCAAGTTGAGACCTTCCCCGGCGTTAGCTAATCCTTACTCATGTTGATGCCGGCAGGTTCGGCAACATTCCCGGATAGCAACGCCATCGGGTCAGCCATTCTATTTTCAGGAAGATGCGCGATGTTCTCCCCCCGATTTTTTTGCAGCAACTATCAATGTTGCAGTACTGTGGCGCAATTGTCATCGCAGGGATGATTCGCATCTCAACCCCTGAACATGAGGTGCTTGGAGCTGTGGCACAGACCGCGCTGCCCAGTGGCGACGTGCGGCAAACGGCGGGGCAACCCAGCTGCCAAGACTGGTTGGCTGTCACTGGTCCTCCTGCAAAAGCGACACCTGAGATCGGATTCTGACCTGATTCCACTTTTCAATCCCATCTGGTGATTCCGGTTGACGCGATTTGGGAGCCAAGGGCCCCATATATACGTGTTTGAATTTCAAGGTAAGACGTGGGGATGTTGGACGGCTGAGAAACATTGCCCTTCAAAACATTGCGAGGAAGGTGAATGAGTTTTGAAGGCAAACAGCCAGCGCTGTGTCGGTTCTGTCTCAATAAAGTAATTATTTAGCGAGACAGCAGCCCCCCTTCCCTTGTGTCGAGTTGACACTGTCAACTTGACGTGAAATGTAACAAAATCGACGCAAAGTGTCACCCCTGTCTACAACATGGGCCGCGTTCTCCAATCCCTTCTGGTGGCAATCGTATCCGATCGCTGTAAACAACTTGTTCTGACCGGCTTCAATGGTCATGCTACATCCGAAAGAGCTGCGTATGGACATGATTTGTTGGCCTTTTCTCCCGACCGGGAGAATCAGTCGCGAAAATCAGTCGTGAAATCAGTCGCGGCTGACAGCAATATAAGGCTGACCCTCGTGTGGTGAGTGCAACAGTTTGCCGTCACAGAAAGGTGGAAAACAGAGGTGCAACAACTCCACACCATCCAGGGCAATGGTGTGTGCGCTTGCGCCACGTGGCCAATCTACGCCATGTTTGCGCCGTGGCGGATGCAGACGAGTAGGCAACGCGATTGCGCCTTGCATGCCTCCCCCCAAGTGCAGTTCGTCGGCGCGCCCCTAATTATAATTAGGGGCACGCGGTCTATGGCCACTAATATTAGTGGCCATAGGACGGCACCCAGTTGATCGCACTGCCTCCCTTTCAATTGCACACGCCAGTGCCAATGCCTGGCCTTTCCCTTCCAGTGCTGGCCTTACACCCAATCAATGGAACGCCTTGCACCCCTTCACAAGGCCAATGTGACTGTGCCCCAACGGAGCGGACATTAGACAGCACGATGATCACGGGTCCGTCACCCTTTCAACTGTTTTCGGCAGCGCCCATCGCTGGCCTATCCCCTCAAATGCCGTTGTTTGGACACAAACTTTTGTGCACCAATGGAGACACTCTTTGCACCAACCCTCTACAACATGTTCTCAACAGCTCTCAGCCAATTCCCGTGCTCCTGCAGCTCCTCTTGGCTCGACGCCGAGCGAAAAGTTGCTGGGCGACGCTCATTGCGCAGAATGCCAAAGTGCAAGCCCGTTATAAGCGGCGACGAGTTGTAAGCGCCGAAGGGGTAGGTATGCTGCGGTAGTTGAGATCGTTCTGGGCAATTGGGGATCGGCAAATGCACTGGCAAACAATCACAACAATTTATTGAATAACCACACCATCCAAATTACCATACCATATGGAAGATCAGAAATCACAGCGTAGTGTTGGTATCTGTAAGAAAAGGGCTCGAAATTGCTGCAATGAATGTCTTTCTTTTCTGGCAGCTGAAGCTACATGCAATCATATGATTATGGCTTTCGACTGTGAACTGAAAGTGCACAGGAGATGCTTTGAAATGTGCATGACAAATATCAGGTTGACCGGACCCTCTCGCGCACGCTCGCACACGGTCCCTCCCAGGCACGGGATGCAAAACCGCAACCAGATGCATTCCAGGATGATCGTACCAGCTAAATGACAGTCACTGCAATAATGTACATCTCCCGTCTCCATCGTCTCCATGTACATTCACCATAACACCATTCTCACCACATTTACTTTCTACCATAAAAAACACTATATATCACATGTTGCATATCAATCACTCCCTCGCCCTCACAACAAATGCTGTTAAGATCGCCTTTTTAGTGTCCACAAACACTCAATCTTGCATTTGAGCTGTCGATGGCCAGTGGTTGGAGATTATCAACACAGACCCTTGGCGATATTTACATCAAATAGCTGCCAAACCATGCAGCAAGCATAGTGGAGTGAAGCTAGCCATGGTAGTAACCCCTCAAAGGCACAACCTCTCTCATTCCACCTGTTTGCCCGGCATACATTTCCAATGAAAGTGAGATACAATTACAGATGTAAGTATGCACATTTCCTGGCAATGTTATAAGGGCCCTTTGTCATTCCACCACATCGCCCTGGAGCTAGCAAAACAAAATCCCTCGTTCGCAAACTCGCTCCCTTCCAAAGGAGTGAGATCTCACGCTTGCATGAGAAAAAATATCAACGCAACCCAGTTGCTGTCTTGGGAAAAAGAGTTCTTTCTATCACACGGCCCTGCTGCAATATGTAATTATTTTATCATAGAAATTCGAATTGAGTTCCATTCGCGGTGGTTAAAGACGAGAGCGTGCCTTAAATGCACTAAGACAGCTGGATGACAGGAAAGGGTGGCAACTCCCTGAGTAAAAGAGGTGCTCCTGGCTTTGGCAGGATATCTTGTCCCCCACTTATTGTGCCTGTATATGCATGAGCCACAATCCTAGTGCCGTTGTGTGCATTTTAGTCGCTTGCAAACTTAACCACATGGCCAACTTGGGTCCGAGTTGATGTGAGTGCATTTCAGCTACTTGCTGATTGCAGACACTCCCTTGGCACGAATCCTATTCACCATGTCAGTACCCACGTCACGCGTCTCTCCTCGTCAGGCACAGACAACCTCGATGGTTCAACGGAACTAGGACATGCACATGGCATGTGCCCCTCAGTTCCACTGACCCCCTTATTCTGAGCCATTCGTACTTAGGATCTCCCAAAGTGCCTTTATGGATGATCATTCTGGGAAGTGATTAGCTGTTATGACTTTAGGTGGGCACCCAGGATCGCATCTTCACCCAGCCCTCGCTCCCAAGTCAGAGACGTCTTCGGGGTGTTCACCGTTTCCTTTCTTCTTTGTTCACGCAACATCGCCTTCTACGGGCCGTCCAAGCGGCGCTTACACCTTTTCGGGCAGATACCCATGTTTGGCAATGGTCACAAGTTATGCTTCCAGAGATACAGCAATTGTCAGGTGTCCGGAACAGCCGCATTTCAGCATAGCACTGCCGACAACATTTCTGCGTGACAGCTCCGATTTCGAAACATTTGTGGTGAACCAGCGTCGACCAATTTCTCTTTACCCCATCACTTCTAAAGGGACCGAAGGAACGTGAAAACAGACCAGGCGACATTGGGGAGCGGCGCATATGCTCTCCTTGTCATTGCAATGGAGGTCGCCGGTGCCGAATGGGAGCAGCCAGCCATGGCACTGGTGCGCACAGTCTAGGATGGCCAGGGGACGCTGTCTACACTTCGCTCCTGCAATTGCAGAAACACGCAGTGAGCCCTCCAGGGGTGCGACGCAAAGGCGCCCTCGTTTGCTCGATTCTGAATCCAGCATCCACGCCTTGGCAGCGAGATTCATGCTGGGACCTGTGCTGCCAGCCTTCCAGCATGACCGCCGCCCATTCCCACCCACCATTTTGAGCGAGCGGTGCCTGAATGGGACCCAGGTTCAAAAACACAGACTGCTTTGGTTGGGACGTACATTGACAATTAAAATATCACGTTTCTTCGAAAGATCCCTCTCGTCTACATTTATCCAGAAGAGCATCGCTTTACTGTATTCGCGGCTGTGCAGAAAGGGTGAGTGTTGCGTCGCTTGCAGCAATTCCAATACATTTCACGGTATGTTCGATGGCCCATGGCTTGGTTTGATGCGCTCTCTCGCTCAAACAACATGTTGGTGCCAACAGCTGCCTTCATCTAGTTGTACTCGTCCTCTATGGGCTAAAATTGCTGCGCCATTGCGCAGTAGTCGCCAAGCAAATCACACTGCTGTCACACAAGGGCACAATCAAACATCAAGGAATGATAGAAGTCCTCATGAGTCCAGTGGGGCGCAGCGATTTGCGTTTTTGGAGTTGGTGAGATGACACGCTCCAAGGTTGCCATGGCAAACTCTGGGAAAGAGAAACACAAACACATGCACACACACGGCTGCTAAATTCCCGATGCGTCATCATTTAGGTCGGCAAAAAATGTTGACATGACTGGAATCTTTCGTTTCTTGGCCTGAGGCTGTTCTACTTTCTCCTCCTCGCTGTCATCACTGCCCTCATCCATTTCACCGCTGGATGCGCTGCTCTGCGCAGTCGACGACATGTCCCAAAGGCAGACAGCAGAGTCATGACCAATACTCCCCAAGACCAAACCATCCGAAGACATGCAAAGCCTCTCCACTGGCTCGCTGCCATGACGTCCCAACGTCCCACAGATCTTTCTTGAGGAGGCATTCACCAGTCTGATGGCTCCATCTCCACATCCTGTGACCATGGTGTCTTCATCAATCTTCATCAGCGCATCCACCGAATCGGGATGCCCTTTGACTTTGCCAGTGTGCCAGGCAATGTTGGGTCGCGAGAATATCAGCAGCAGATCTGTCTGTGTGCCACAAACTAGACTCTTGCCGCCCATCACGCTGCACACTGACAGAAGTTCATGCCTGCCACCTGACTCACTCTCAGCAGCCACTTTAAACTTCCTCAAGTCGTTCAGGGAAACAGTGGCATCACCACTCGTGGCGATTAAACACTGACGCTGATGGCAGTCAAGAAGCAGGTCCGTGATGTAATCTTCGTGGCTTGAGAATTTTCCGCACAAGTGGCGTTGCCGAGCATCCCATACCTGCGATGCATGGCAAGAGCAGTTCTTTTGAAAATTATCAAACTCCTGTCCTCCTCAGTACGGCAGTATGTCAGTATCCATTTGATAGTGTGGCCCAACAAACAGTCGGGAGAAGCTTGAACCCCAGCAAACCGATGAACTAACCTGTCCATCAATGGATGGGCAACGTAGCTCGAGGCAATTTGGCCGATAGAAGTGTGAAGTTTACCAATCGGGATAACACAGGCCTCCCTTGCAATGACAATGGCCACTGCAGGGTCCATATCAACTCATTTTCTGCCAGGTTCTACTTTGCAGCAACATCACTGCACATCACTGCATAGCGAAGAATATATTGCAGAATATGTCAACCAATAATGGGCAGCATGTAAGCAGCCGTTCAGCCCTTCTGCAATGTGTGACTGCACTGATCCCCACTCACCTTGATGCAGCCAGAATCATCTCCTGAAGCCACAGTGTCACGCCCAAGAGTCTCCAGTCTGTAAATCTCTTCGTCATGGGCTCCAGCTATGCTTGTCACTTTCTTGCCAGTTTCAGAATTTGTCACTCTGATGGAGCCGTCAGACGATGCGGAGAATAATTTAGTGCCATCCTCAGAGAATTGCACGGCCCTGCATGAGCCTTTATGGGCTTTAGATTTCATCAACAACTCTGCAGAATAATATCCGGATGAGGCTGGCACTACGGGGCACTCTGCAGGCTCCTCTCCATCATCTTGCGGCACTTCTGGGGCAATTCTGATGGTTTGGACATCACCTGTAATTAGCCCAACCACAAGGACAGGCTCGGATGGATGGAACTCACAGTCCTGAACCACAAGAGTCATCGAACAAGAGCTTGGTTCAGACCCATCAGTCCCCCAGGTGCTTGCATGCTATCTGATTTGTACACCAAAGGACCAGCTGATCTGTACCACAGCAACATTCGCCAGCCATGTACGAAAGCTCTCCTGCACCTCCGCAGATAGTCACATTGATGGATGAGCTGCAGTTTGCCATGACTGGGTCAACTCTTGCACAACACTGCAATGTGCTGTTTCCAAAATGACACCCTTCTGGGCGCCAGCTTGGCGGCGTGGGGGTTTGTGCTTTCCATTGTTCATTTTTCGTGACGGACACCTTCCAGTGCAAAACTCCGCGCTAACGAACTCCAATGGACGCCTCTGGTTTCATCAGGCGCGTCGTCCAAAATATCGTCGTGTCTCGATGGAACTGGCAGAGCCACCAGCAAGCAGATGATGCCCAAACCAGACAGCAACGCCTGCCCACAGCACACGGCTGGCCGTACTCACCAGAGCCTGGTCGTCCAGTTTGATCCTCGAAGCCGACGCCATTGGAAGTTACGAGGCTGCCACGGTCCACACAGCGCAGTGCGCCCGCTGCGCACCAACAATACAGGCCCCTACTGCCGTTGGCTCCCCACAGCTTTCGTGTTGCATAATCGAGGCACTGATCAGAGCCACGGGGTTGGCCCAATGTACAGCTGGGCGAGCGTAGTTCATTCGCAGCGCCTTCGTGTACAGGGAGTTCTCGGCATGAATCGGTGGGCGCGGGCGCATACCAAGACACCAACAAACTCCTGGTGCCGACCTGTGGTGACGCCGTAATGGCGTTGGCGTTGGGGTGCAGGGCGGGACGGCGTGGATTGTGGAGCGCGTTGTCGGCAATCAGGGACCTGTTGCACGCGTCGCGGCCATGATGCTCGTTGCCGCGGGAGCTGACGGGCCCCAAGGAAATGCGGCGGCGCGCTTCGTGTGCCTCGAGTCTGACTCGTCTTGTTGATGTTGTCCAATCCAGTTGCGACGTGGATGAAACAAGGGCCACACAGGGGAGGAGTTCATGCGGTGGCCTGTGCTGGCTCTGCTGATCTACCAAGAATGCCAATTGGAGCCAACGGGGTGAATGGATACTTGCAGGCATGGTTGCTGTGGCAGTTTGGCAATGAACAGTACCACAGGTTGTGTTTCTGTTAGTGTTCGTGCACAAGACGCACTTCCTCTGTGGGCAAGCCGCTGCCCTATGTGGAACCCGGTGGGCTTTGACACAATCACACCTGGAAATGTGAAGCTTCCCGAGTCGTGTGCTTGGTGGGCAGAAAACTCAACAACAAGTCTTGCCTGGTGTGCCGCTGCACAGATTAGTACAAGCTCCTGCATTTATGTGGTAGTGTGCAATACAAATCAAATACAAGACGAAGAAAAGTCACAGTGTCTGACAGTCTGGCTACACAAGTCAGGATTCTTGACCCAGGACTGCCCTGTGACGCCTGTAGTCTCTGTCATCCCAACTTTCAAAAGCATTGTTATGACGGGCTTGACCCCCGTTGATTATGTCATATCCGTGCTCCTTTGTGCAGGGAAGCCCACCAGGCAACGTGCCTGCTTCTGTGCGCTGGAGAGCCTGAAGCACCGAAAGCACTTGATGCGATCAAGCCACAAGGACGCCACCATGCGCCAAAGCTCACCTTGATGACATAATCAGTTCGCGCAATGAGTGAAGAAACGAAAGTAAGGTCAAATTTGGCATCAGCACAAGAGGATTGCACAGTTTGCACACTGGAGGAGATATGACTGGGATAGGAACCCACCATGCCCTGTGCTGTCTTGGACGTCGTCGAATAGTCGGACTTGAATTGGGTCACATATTGCTCCCTGTTGTCTTTTGGCTTCACTGGAGATGGGGGCCCGTCTTCGCTTTGTAAACGTGCAGCATCATAGTCGACATTGTAGAGCGTCCTTTGGATGCCACAGCATCAAGACGCGGAGTCAGGGGTGTCAAAATGTACGAGGACAATGCTGTGCAAGTAGCTGGCAGCTGCTGGCCTTTGCATCAAGGAAAACACTGGGAATGGCTCTCTGATGGGTCGAATCTCTTGAAGTTCGCCATTCACTGTCATCTGGTCGAATTTCCACACAGTTTAGCAAGCAGTTGGTGCCACTGGCGGCTGATCGATACCATGACCTCACGCGCCCCGGACTTGCGAGTGTCTTTTGGAGAGAATCTGAACCAATGTGCGCATGAACATGCAGCAAAGCCAGTTTCTTTAGTCTGCATGGAATGGACTAGTATTCATTCGCGCCTCCAAGAGCTCGGCTTGCCTGGAACGAGTGCATCGCTGGTAAAGTGTGTTGTGTATGGCACGGCGATGTGCAAATGCTCTCAATGCGGACATTGATGGAGCTTACAAATGGTCGCTTGGATACGTGCCTTTAGGAATGCCGCAGCCAATGGGCTTTATCGCCTGTCATCGCAACACATCATCGACTTGTGTCATAATCTCGGCATATGCCCTCCTGTTGCAAATGGGCTCACGTTGTGACTGGCTCGGACGCGAGAGGAATACACTGGGAGAAGGAGAACAGCGAGGTCTCGTGATGGTGCATCTTACCGTGGTGCGATGGTCATTCGGCAAAGAAGAGCAAACTGTGCTGTCAAGTCGTCAAATGAAACCCTTCCATTTGTAGCCAAACCGTGCATTTCATGGCAGAGTGGCAGGACTCTGCAACCTGGCCATTAGCAGCGTCAGATAAATGCACCGCCATTGGAAGGAAAGTTGCAAAGATTTGTAGCCGTGCTGTATGTGAATCGCAATGTTGTGCCACAAAGATGACGCATGTTGATGCTGCAATTGAGAAAACAGTTCTTGAAGCATCGCCAACCTTGGATGGCTCGCGGTTTTCCGACGGTGGAGGCTTGAAGGCCTCTCTAGATTCTGGATTTTGCCAACTCTGCTGCATGTATGGCCCAACCCTCCATTCCTTCTGGGTGGAAAACACATGTCACGCGTTTAGAGGTTATTTGATGCGCCTTCGTCGAAATGATGTTCTTTGCCACCCCCAATTCAACACGCTCTAATTGTACAGGCGATACCGGGCAGCCAGAGACAACACCTGGGTCACGGCGCTTCGCATTAGGCGGTAAGAAGTTGACGGTTAATTTTCAAGCCCTCCGGCTGAGAACGTCCCAACACCAGGCGAACCCACGTCGTGCCCGTGGGAAAGTTTCCGCTCACCTGACGGTCGCGTTCCTTGCAGCAAGTCTGCTCTGGCGACACTCTCAATCGCTCAAGGAAGATTGTTTGATTGTACGGAATCCGTACTACGGACTGTGTGCTTGTAGCGGCAGCCCGCCAATTGGAAAGCTATTGCAAGCTATTTCAAAAATGCACCGCATTCGACTCAAAAGTATCCCGTTCGGCCTCCACAGCATGGCAACATCCCGCTGCACCACACTCAATGAACGACGGTGCGCAAGTCATAATTTCGTCAAAATTACACTTAAATGAGCTGTGGAGTCGTTTGTTGATAGTTGCGCAAGATGTTATGCAGGATGGGCATCCAGGATCGTATTGTCATTCCCTTTCGTAAAATATGGTGGTGAAGGGACATACGATGCTGTGTAGGAAATACCGGGGCTGTCGGTGTTCACCGTACATTCACTCAATCCTGCCCTGTTTTTGTGTTGTCCAAGTGTAGGCTCTCTCTTCAACGAAGCACAGTGCAAGACTCTTCCCAACTGCTTACCATCGCCTGACAGCGCGTTGCCGATTCCATCAACAAGAATCATGGCACGTGCAACCGTGGAGGCAGCCATTAGTTCCCTGTTTTGCTTAACAGGTCATTCATCAGGGGAAGTATGGTGACCATTCATCATGAACGAATAACTAAGGTAGTATGGCTATTTTTAGAAGCAAGCGAAGCCAGGTGATGGCTTCGCAGGGTTATGTAGTGGCTTAAAGTAGCTCCACACATCCAGAATTCACTCGAGTGCCTCATGATATGAGTCACCTGCCAAAGGAAGCGCCCGGGGCCTCTGGGTGTCCGTCCCGTAAGTCCCGCTGCCGGCAGGTGGGATGGGTCGGCCCTGTCGATGTCGCGGTCGGGCTGAATGGGGTGGCCCGCCAGATCAGCAAAGCTTGCGCCCAGCTCAAATCCACCCGACCTTCGTCCGTGAGACATCGGAGGGGGGGCGGCCATGGCTAGGGTACACGTTGCGCAATCAGGACGCCCGGCCTCAGTAGGGACAAAGAATCCAACCGCCTCTCCTCCAATTCAAACCAAAACTAAAAAGAAGAACGGGCTGCCAATGATGCGGGCTTGTGAAAGTGCCTAAAAGTACGTGGTTGGTTTGTTTGCAAGGTCAACGCTCGGACAGAGACGACATTGGGCCATCCACTGGAGCGCAAGAATGGGCTGTTTGTGCTGCATGGCGCAATCTGCGAAACGCTTGAATTGCTTAGACACGTGTCTATTCGACTGTGCAGTCGAAGGGCTTAAGTAGATCTACAAACGCTCATATTCCCAGCATTTTATCATGCCGGTCTTTGAGGGTTCAACGATTGCTTAAACAAATTAAGCGGATATCCACGATTTCGCTGCGGGATGCATTTTCATGAGGTTGCGCTATAGTTGCATGAACTAATTAATTCAGTACTTTCGACTATTCGCAAGCCGCTCGTGTCCACTTTGTCAAGCGGTCTTGAAGAAGAATGCGTTTCCTCGTTCATTGCCATGTTTGAGACGGCATACGTCAAAGAAATTTGAATGTCTTTCTCACAGCAGTGCCAAGACATTCTTCGCTTCTGCCCTCCCTGGCCTTCCTGCAAAGAGGCTTCTTTCGACGTAAAACCATCAAAAGTTTGCTTCTGGGAAATCAGCAAGTGGTGGATTTCATTGGTGCAATTGATTAACGTGAACAAATTATGGACCACTTCTCTGATAAAATATGGAGTTGACGGCTACGTCCTTGCCTTGATATGTAACATTTCTCGAACCGACTTTTAGGCAGTCCAGGTGGCCTTTTTTGTCCAATGATGATTGACCAGGGTCGGGGAATCGGTGCTCTGGTGGAAAGTACTGGAGTTGTCTGCACGGACTCGCAGCACCGTTCCAGGGTCCATTGCACAGTCTGAATGCAAGGCGCCAGCACCAACAAGCTGTCGGTCGCGGGTGCAGTTGTGGTCGTGGACTGCATGGCTGGCTGGGCGGAAGACATCGTCTTTGGAGCCCTCACTTCCGGAGTTAACGTGGGTTGGGTCCCGGTGCTACAGTGTGCTGGATCAGATCAGCCACCACCTGTTGCTTGTAAAGTCGCTGATGCGACTGGACGGGAGACTGCGAATGAAAGGGGCGTCCCACCTGAAGAGCGCCACGTTTTCGGGAGATGTTGTCCCGGGTCTCAGGGAGGCTCGCTCGATGGGAACGCGCGTGGCCATGGCGTGCTGCCCCACTTGTGCAACCGTGAGGATCTGCAGTTTCCGAGCCTTAGGAAGCCTAGAATGGGTACTGTTTCCTAAAGGCACCAGTCTGTCGCGCCGTCGCTCAGCGCCTGTGTAACACCACGCCCCCATTTCCTTCCAATACCGTGGTTTCTGAAGAATGTGTTGTCAACTTGAGCACGGTGTGAATACTCATCCACGAGGACATGAAAGCTTCCTGCGTTTGGGCTGGTGTGCACAGAAGCCCACGTTCGTGTGCCTGAACATCGTGCTTCTACTGTGTGTGGTGACCCTCGGTGCCACTCTCCTGCTCTCCATCGCTGCATATCCATTTCTTGTTCCACATCTGGCCTTCCTGTTGATGCTGGCCCTTGGATTATGGGCCCTCATCATTTGGTGCGTCGCTACCCAGAACTTTTTACTTCGTCTGCTGATAGCTCACTGCTCTTTTGCCTGCATAAGCTGTGCCTTGATCACCTAACCATAATAATTGTCCAGCAGAGTACCAGGCAGAAATGGATGGGGCAATAGATGTGCGCTTCATTATATCTGGGATGTGTCGGCTAGTCAGTGACACTTGGCAGTGCAGATCAACAATAGGCGGCCAACGATCAGCACAGTCGTTTGGAGAGTGACGTGGTTAGCTCTTTGTGTGCAATTCAACGTGTTGTCATTTGGCATGTTGTGTGCCTGCAGTTGCCATTGTGCTGTTCCCCACTCACCAGTGCACTAGAATCTGCTCAGCTGTCCCCTTTGTCCCCTTGATTGAGGCGTTTTGTCTGCCTCTGCAGAAACTCCCCACATCAACATGTTGGTGAAAGGTCTTCTTAGCGGTGCCGTTTTTCTCCAAATGTCACAGAACTGAATTCTTCTTCAAGCACTCAGTGACGTCCATTTTCATGTGTGTTTTAATTGGCACGTCTAAAGTAGCAGTCTGCCTCCCATCGTGATTTCAATTAAGTGATGCAAAGTGGGCATCTGCAGATTTTGTTGTACTCCAAGTTCCAACCAAGTTATACTGCATCATCTTGCTGTGACTGATCCTATCTGCGAGATGCCATCTGCTTCATACTGTCTTTTGGGCTTTTGAGGTTTCCATTGCACTTGAAGCAAAGGTGAGCATGTTCAGGCTCATGACAGAAGGCCGGTTCTCACTTGCAGCAACTTGTTGTAAAGAGTTTCTTTTACCTGCCCGCCCAAAGCAAAATAGTGCCCAGCACCTTGACTACCACACAACTGATTAACAACTAATCGACTTAAGATGGTGTTGGCTCCTGTCCACTATGGCTACTAGGTCACATGCAAAATAGAGTAGAACTCCTCAGTTCACACTCTCTTTCGAGATGACCAATCATGGGTTCCATGAAGAAAGTTCAATGTATGGTAACTAAATGCAATTCTTGCCAATGCCATTCCGGCCTCGAACATTTTGTTCTGGGGCGCTTTGATGTCTTGGGCAGGCTGCACTTGACTGCTTGCATGGTCTGTGCACACGTAGGTTTGTGTGCAATTTAGGCATGACAACTTCTGAGCAACAACGAAAGGAGTTGGACGCCGGCACTTCGGAAGGGCCGCATCAGAATGACAAGAAGGCAGAGTGACATATCAGGGCACAGCAGAAACGCAGAATTCACAGCACGAAACCTGACCCAAGCTACTGTCAATTGACTTTAGCAGAACAGGTTCCTGGCCCACGCCTGTCAGATCGCCAGAGGCAGGCCACGCCCAGGTGCTCAACGTCCCAGAGTGGAGCTGCAGGTGTGCAAATGCATCACAGGGAGGAAAGCAGCACAAGCGAAGCAGAACGGGCAAAGCATGTTAGGAGACGTTTATTGTGCACCCTTTCGTGCATTGTTCTATGTGAATTGTTCTGTGCAGAGCATGCACATTGCAATGCCATGGTGGCAGGGTGTTTGCGGCGGCGCGTTGTGGCAATAAACTGGTCAACAGATTTGGCGCAAGGACGTCCAGGGAAAGAGTGTTTGCAATTTGGATGGTGAGATGGCGTCGGCGGCTACCGCTTGAGTGAATGCAACTGTACCAAGAACGATCAGTGCCCGCGCCCGTTCATGCCAATCATGTGGATGAAGGATGGGGCGGGCACCATATGGCGCATCAGCCTCCAATGTACTGCATGTGCGCGACACCAATGGCCTCACTGAGTGGCCCCTCATTCCGATGGTGGGACAATGCCAACGCAATGTCTGGCAGCATTATCCTCCCACCCGGGAAACACTTCATTTTCGGCGTTCTGTGTCGTCCGTCAACTGGCGCTTCTGCTTCACTTGACAAACGGCAATTCACTCAAAGAAAAACTTGTGTCAGCTGGTGCATATAACGGACGCACATGGCAAGAGCATCCTGTAGAAAAGGTGAAATGTCTCGATTGGGGATGAGACAACATCGACTGCTGCGTGTGGCATGTGGTGCAAAAGAAGATAAACTCGCGCATCTAGTGGAGTGAATTCGCAAAATGAACGTCCAAACAAATTGTCTGGCACTGAAGGAACGCTGTCACATCCGTGTTTGCATGGAAGGGTGCACAAATTGTACAAGAAAAAAAAATCCCAGTACTTGTCTGTGCGCTGCAAGGACGGTTCAACCAGTACCATTCCAGAATAAGCACTGAGGGTCTCCCGACCTCTCATACACGTGACAACTGTGCTTTGGCAGAGGGCAGACTGGTCATGCTTAGCAAACCTTGCCTTTTCAATGTACGCCAATGAACACACATTTCTGCCTTGCCGGTCTCCTGAGCCCACCCCGTCATGTACCCACATGACAATAATTACAAACAACCGTCAATCGTCACATTCCCGAGGTTCCCGTCCATTAAACTTGCCCATTCGCTTCGCTAGTACTTCAATGCCACTTCAGTGAGTGACTCCCCATGAGTCAGCTCCCTTTCCCGTACTTCACTCCCTCAACTCCCTCACCATCCCACAACTAACCCGAACTCCACTATCCAGGGCGGGAGGGCTGGGTGCGAAACAAGATAAGGAGGGGGACTGCGGGGCTGCCTAAATAGCCGCCCTCCGCCGCCCCGCCAAAGCCCGCCAAACTCGAGGGCGCCCTTGCGGGCGGCACCTCGGAATACCGTACTTTGACTGACCCACGGTACTAGGGGTAGCCAGAAATCCCAAGGGACGGGGTTGAGTAAACCCCAGATTCAAACTGCACCGTTTGAATCGCCGGTGCAGCCCACCCAACGTCGCCCTTGGCAGAAACCTATTAACAGGATAGTTACCTTCATTTCTGCCTTACCGGTCTCCTGAGCCCACCCCGTCATGTACCCCCATGACAATAATTGCAAACAACCGTCAATCGTCACATTCCCGAGGTTCCCGTCCATTAAACTTGCCCAGTCACTCTAGGGAACGCGAGGCCCCTCCGGGGTAGAAGATGTGCCCAAACTGCTCATGCAGGTCGTGGGCGGTGATGGTCATCCAACCAAACAGCCGAAAATCCCACTCAGTGGGTAAACGGAAAATATCAATGTAGGACCACAAGGCGTCTGACTTCCACCCACCCCAATCCCGGATGCGCCGCTCCGCGACCTCCAAGGCGAAGCAGCTGGACGCGCCCCCACCGCGCAGGCCATGATGCGTGAAGGGCTCGTGGGCCAGGTCCGGAAAGTGCGCGAGCAGGGACGTAAACCAGGAGGCCACCATCTTGGACGAAGGGGTGGCGTCGCCGGGCAGGCGGTAGAAATGGCGCGGCTGCTGGTCCGTTTGCGCCCAAGCTTGATCCCGAAAACGAGTCCAGCGGCGCAAAAGGGCGACGACTTTGGGAGCGCCGCGAGAAGGCCACGAGCGATAGCGCGACCGGAGCTCCTCCCCGGGGCGCAGCTTGGTCTTGCGCTCGCGAAAGACCACAACCTCCTCATCGATGCGAACGTCGTCGACCAGGATGTAATGGCCCGACTGGGCCCGGTTAAAGAAAATGTAGTCGAGGTGGGCCGCACACACCGCCCGAAGGGTGGGCCCGTCCTCGGTGGTCAGGCCGACGTCCAGAATGCGTAGAAGCAGGGACACAGGGATCGGTCGGCGATGCTGCACCGGGCTCGGGGCCGCCCGGCGCCAAGCGCGGGTGAGGATACGGGTGACCGGGTCGAAGGCCAAGAAACCCAAATGGCCCGCGACATGATGCATCATCAAAATCGCGGCCAGGTATAGGGGCAACGACCGCACGCCCACCTTGCCCTCCTCCCGAAGAAAACGAATGTATCGGTAGATCGACGCCCGCCGGGCGGGCAGCGCGACCAGGTCGTTTGTCTCGCAGAATCGTTGGAAGTGCAAGAACTTGGCCTGGAGCGTCCGACGAGTGGCGTCCGTGTAGGATGCCAGAAACTGATGCTCCATCCAGCAGCGATCGTCACGGAGCAAACCGTCCAGGTCGGTGCCGTACAGGGGGTCATCCTCCGCCAGCGGCTCCAGCGGCAAGGCATCCCCCGGATGGTCCCCCGGCGGAGAGGGTGGGGCGTCCTGCGGGATCACGCCTTCCTCCGATTTGGTCTCAGATGGCGCGTCGTCCATGGGCACATATGGAACGCCCGTAGGTTCCACCGCGGAGGGGGCAGAGATGCCGGGAGAGTCGGGTCGCTGGGGAGAAAAAGGTCGGCCTGGCGAGGGATGAACATTTCCACCCGGGCGATCGCTCGGAGCGGGCGAAACCACACCGCGCTCGGCCAGTCCGGCGCCAGCACCACCGCCTCCAGCGTCGGCCGTAAGGCGAGGAAGGACACAAGCCTCGCGAGGAGGCTCCACAGGGGATTGCACCAGGACCTGGTGCCGCTCCAATCCTGCTGGAAAGCATCCACTCCTGCCGTACCGACGTCCCAGTACTGACTGTTGAAGCGGGCGCAGAGGGCATTCCGGGCGGACGTGAATCGGTCCACAGAACAGGCCCCGAAGCTGCGGGCGACCTCCCGGAATATGCGCGGATTCAGGCGGTAGTCCTCCGAGGTCCGTATACGGGAAAGCCGGTCTGGCAGTACATTCTCGGCGGAGGGAATGTACTCCGGCTCCAGGAGAATCCGGCGTGCAGTACAGACGGCCTTCAACTGGCGGAGGGGCCTCAGGAGACTGGTGGCCCGGGTAGCCATGGAAAGGATACAGTGCAAGACCACCTGGTTGTCCACCAACAAACGGACCCGCCGGGAAGTCGTCCCGGAGTACTGGCGAGGAAAGAAACTGAGCAGTGCCAAGTACACGGCCTGCATTTCACGAACATTAATGTGAATAAGGTCCGATCAAAAAAGCCCCTCGCAAGCATGGGGGCCGGGTGACCCAAAGGCTGAAAGGTCGCTCCCCAACCCGTCAGGCTGGCATCCGTCGCCAGGGTGCCAAGCAAAGGCAACGAAGCCGGTTGGAGAGCCCGGCCGGCAAGCCTGGAAAGATTGGTTCAGGCCAAAAGGTCCAGGCAGGCTTGGGGGGTCAAAAGAAGCCAATCCCGCCAAGAACACTTCCCTCTCAATAAAGCATAAAGGCTCATCAAGAAAAAACGGGCTAGCGGAAATGCCAAATAAAGCGAGATGGCAAAGCCACAGAATTGATCCAACTTCCCCGCCACGACAACACCCGACAGGAGAATGGCACGAGCACGGGAGGCAATGGCAGCTGCCTTGTCCGGAGGCACCAGAAATTGGCACCGGGTGGTGTCAATAACCACACCCAAATGAGTCTTCCGCTGCACCGGCTCCCATTGGCATTTTGAGTGTTTGAATTCAATCCCAAGAGCATGGAAAACCCGCTGGACCAAACTGGACCATTCCTGCAAACGGACCGGATCGGACATGGCCGCAATGAAATCGTCCAAATATGCTAAAATTAACGCGGGAACCTCCCACGAGTACTTTAGGTAGTACTGTAAAATGGAATCATTGCCCGCTAAACAGCCAAATCGAAAACGAGTTCCAGCCCCCAGACATGCATTAGGGGTCCTTAAGAAACGGACCACAACGAGCATGACATGAGTGAAATAAAAGGGGGCCAAAGAGAGTCCAAAGGGCAGCGCCCGACAAGCAAAAATCTCGCCACCCATTCGAAAGAGCAAGAAATGCTCTTGATCGGCGTGCATCCGAATGTGATGGTAAGCATTCTTCACGTCGAATCCCACCAGAAAGTCATTCTTATGCAAAAGAAACCCGAAATCCTGCAAGCGCTCGTAGCGGAGACCGACCTTCTTGAGATGGCGGTTGATCCACCGAAGGTCGATGACCAAACGGTACTTGGTCTTCCCGTTCTCCGCCGGCTTGGCCACCAAAAAGGCGCGCGAAATTCGGGCGCTGGAAGAAACCTCCGTCCGGTGGATCGCTCCCGTCCACAGGTACTCGTCGCGCAGCTCCCGCCATGCTTGCCATTCCGCCGGGGTCCGGAGTGGGTACTCGCCTTGATCGAACGGAGGCGGAGGGCCCCCCGGGCCCCACTGGAGCGGTGCCCCCATATGGATAAATTGAAGCACTCGGGCGGGGGCGCCGATGCGGCGCCGGGCCGCGAGACGGCCTTGGAGGCGTGCGTAGGGGGGGCTTCTAGGCGGTCGGCTTGGGAGGCGCTGGCGGGGCGCCGGACGTCTTGGGTTTGGCGCGCGGATGCTTGGCACCGGAGGAAGGACCGCCGGGGGGCGGTGCTGCGGAAGCTAGAGGTGGCCCCTTCTGTCCGTCCACAACAGAATATGGTTGGCTCCGTCCAAATTCCGTACATTCCACGGAATCCGTGAGCGGGTCACAGAGAGATAAAGTGTTTTACAGAACCGGGCGGGGCCAAACTGACGTCAGCATAGACGGTCACAGAGATCCACACTACCCTCCAGAATGGAACCACGTGTTACGGAATCCGCGCCACCCTCTACGGATGACAGGCCCCCTGTAACAGAACCGCCGACCGGACCACAGAGGTCGACAGAATTCCATCAAAATGTACGGAGCAACACAGACCTCTCAAATGTACTGAACCCTAGTACAGAAATTCCAACGGCGTTCCGTTGAAATTCTATAAGACGGGCATTCCCAGACGCTTGTACTTTGCAAAAGGTGACTGAAATCTACCATAGAGCGAGTCCCGTTCCCGGACCGGATGGGCAAACGCCTGGTTGAGTGCGCAACGGGTATGCATGGCGGACGTGGGGTGCGATTGCCTGGGTCTTTGATGGATTCGGCAGTGCACACTGCTCGCCCCCGTGGCACATCAATGTGCCCCTTCAAATTGGTGTTGTCCGTCACGCAAGCAGAATGTACGCCCAAAGCGTTCCCAGGCCTAGTACATTCGATTGGCTGGCATGTGATCATCCCATTGTGATGTGGCGCCCCTGGGGTATGTGAAGTGCTGTGTTGGAGCCCCCCCGCCGCCAATTGCCCCCATGGAGCCCGTACCCAGTGGTGAGTGCGGTGCCGCCGGCACCGTGCCGGTGGCACTGGCGTCGGTTGGGCGGGTTGGGCGGGGGGTTTGTTGTTCTGCTCGGCTGGAGTACCGGCCATGGCCTGGCCGGGAAAACGCCGTTGTTGCTGGGCTCGCAATGTGCATGGGCGGCTGCTGCTTGTCCGAGATTGTGTCGGGGTGGGGCTGGGGGAATGCTGTTCTGCTCGGCTGGAGTACCGGCCGCGGCTTGGCCGGGAAAAAGCTATTGTTGCCGAGCTCGTGGTGTGCATGGGCGGCTGCTGCTTCTTCGAGATCATATGGGGTTGGGGCTGGGGGATTGTTGTACTGCTGGATTGGAGTACCGGCCGCGGCTTGGCTGGGAAAGGGCTGCTGTCTTGTGAAGGCGCTAGGTGGATGGGCGTTTGGTAACGTGTTTTATGTTTTCCAATGCAGGCGCCGGCTGTGAGCATGCCACACCAAGGGATACTGCAGGTAGGGGGGTGAAATGGGCGGCGGCTGCTTCTCCAAGATCGTGTCGGGGTGGGGCGGGGAGTATGCTGTTGTACTTGGCTGGAGTACCGGCCACGGCTTTGCTGGGAAAAAGCCACTGTTATTGGGCTTGTGGTGTGCATGGGCGGCTGTTACTTCTCCGAGTTCGTGTGGGGGTGGGGCGGGGGAATTGTTGTTGTGCTCGCCTGGAGTACTGGCCGCAACTTGGCCAGGAAAGGGCTGTTGTTTTGTGAAGGTGCGGTGTGGATGGGCGTTTGGTAACGTGTTTTATGTTCCCAATGCAGGCTCCGGCCGTGAGCACGCCACACCAGGGGATAATGCAGGTAGGGGGCTGAAATGGGCGACTGCCGCTTCTCCAAGATCGTGTCGGGGTGGGTCGGGGAGAATGCGGTTATGCTCGGCTGGAGTACCGGCCGTGGCTTGGCGGGGAAAGAGGCACTGTTGCTGGGCTTGTGGTGTGCATGGGCGGCTGCTGCTTCTCCAAGATCGTGTCGGGGTGGGGCGAGGGGAGTGCTGTTGTGCCCGGCTGGAGTATTGGCCGCGGCTTGACTGGGAAAAAGCCGCTGTTGCTGGGCTCGCGGTGTGCATGGCCAGCTGCTGCTTCTCCCATCGTGTCCCTATTGGTGCTATTTCTCTCTTTTGGTGCATGGACATCTTGCTGAATGTGTACCTTTTTGTGTGTGGCATGCGCAGGCAGCCAGATGAACGCTACGGAAGGCGCCGAGGTCGGGACCCCCAAGGGCGGCGCCCCGGCAGCCTCAACAAGGAAGAGAAAACGTAAGCTAATCTTGGATTCCTAGGCTTCAAAGTTGTTACATATTGGTGTTGCTGTCTGCAGTTAGGTGTTGTATGCACTGGAACAAAAGTTAATGGTGGACGGTGCACTTTTTTAAATGTCTGTCATGCATATGTTACGTTGCTGCACGGCTCCCATGTGATAGAGCTTTGTTTTCCTTGTATTCCTGCGATGCTGGCAGTTGTTGGTCTAAGTTGCCTCAGTACCGGCCGTCCTTGGCCGGGAAGGGTAGAGTACCGGCCGCCCATCGGCCGGGAAATGCTGTGCTATCATGTCCAACATTTGCCTCTGCCAGTGCAGTGCAGTGTCTGCAGGTTGTATTAGGCCCAAGCGCCATCGTGCAGATGCCCACAAGCGATGAATATGGAAATGGAATATGGGGCACTGGTAGATGATGAACTTTCCTGAACGTGTTGTCATACATATGTTATCTTGCTACACGGGCCCGTACGGGGCTGTGTTTTTCTTGTATTTCTGCGGTGCTAGCAGTTTGTTGGTCTATGTGGCCTCAGTACGGGCCGTCTTTTGGCTGGGAAGGGCAGAGTACCGGCCGCCCATCGGCCGGAAAACGCTGTGCTATCATGTCCAACATTTGCCTCTGCCAGTGCAGTGCAGTGTCTGCAGGTTGTATTAGGCCCAAGCGCCATCGTGCGGATGCCCACAAGCGATGAATATGGAAATGGAATATGGGGCACTGGTAGATGATGAACTTTCCTAAACGTGTTGTCATACATATCTTTCTGAGGGGCCCGTCACCGAGGGCTTTGCTTTTCTTACGTGGTGCCGCTATGTGCAAGTTGTTGAGATTTATAATGGCCTCGATCTTGGTCGTCTTTTGGCCGGGAAGGGCAGAGTACCGGCCGCCCATCGGCCGGGAAACGCTGTGCTATCATGTCCAACATTTGCCTCTACCAGTGCAGTACACTGACTGCAGGTTGTATTAGGCCCAAGCGCCATCGTGCGGATGCCCACGAGCGACGAATACGGAAATGGAATATGGGGCAGTGGTAGATGATGCTCTTTCCTAAACGTGTTGTCGTACATATGTTATCTTGCTACATGGGCCCGTACGGGGCTTTGCTTTTCTTGCATTGGTGCACTGCTGGCAAGTTGTTGGTGTATGTGGCCTTAGTACTGGCCGTCTTTTGGCCGGGAAGGGCAGAGTACCGGCCACCCATTGGCCGGGAAATGTTGCGCTACTATACGTCCAATAATTGCCTTTGCCGGTGCAGGCATTCACCGAGGCCAGCGGAGGCCTGACGGCACAAAGCGGCGGACGAGGAAACACCGAGCAGGGGTTTGCGTTAGGCTGAGAAAACTGAGGGATAGGGTCTTGCCTAACGAGAGGTTGGAGTTGGAGTTCCTTGGGATGCCACCTCCCGTGTATGTTATGATCGGGGACTATTTGGATGTGCAGGCCAGAGCATGGTTTGCCCTGGCATGCACTTATATTTTTCGTCTTTTGGGGGGTATGGAGGCGGCGCGTGCGAGGTCTGGCGAATGGCGCCAGGTCACAATTGAACGCGTGCGCAAACAGAGGCACGCGGCGCGGGCAGCACGGCTGCGACATAGGCGGGGGGAGCGGATGCGCCTGGGGGCGGCCGTGTTGGACTTCCGAATAAATGGCCCACACGGGGAGCGCAAACGGGGGGTTGGGTACAAGACGGTAGCAAGGGCTCATAGTGTATACCAGTGTAAATTAAGAAGACTAGAAAACCGATTAGCTGAGGTAGGTTTTTTCCTTGATAATGATTGGCAATATAGAATACTAGACCACGATGAGTGGAGTGCTTCAACTTATAGTTCTGGCAGTGATGAGGAGGATGAGAGGGGCCAGGAGTGACTCGGACTTCGGGGTACCGGCCAATTGGACGGGACAGAAGTTTGGTTTGTCGCTAGACCTGAGGGATATTTTTTCACATTTTCAATGTAAGTGCAATGTTTTCAGCATGTCGTACTGTGTCATGTCGTATTGTGTTGGTTCAACCATTGTGCTTGGGTTTCAGGTTTTGAAACTGCTACAAGTTTTGACTTGTTCAACTATGGGGGTACGGCATCGCTGTTGTCTGACACAACACCGGAGTCGACTGTGAAGACCAGAGGCGAGCGGTTGGAGGATCGCAAGAGACGAGCTGCCCAGCAACAGTCCATACACAGTGCTTTTAAGAAGAGATGCAGTGTGCCAGGGCCGCAAACAGTGGAAAAGGTGGGCGAGGACGACGGCATCCAACTCGATGGCCCATCGACTCCCATCGATGATGGGGATGGCACCCACGGGAAGAAGAAGAAGAAGACGATAAAAAGGGCGAGAAAGGGGGATCCCGACCATTACGACTGGGCGCTCCCGGGTTTTGAGGTGACGCGCAAGCGCGACGAGGAGGGAAACCTGACATCCACGTCGGTCAGGTGTATTTTATGCGTGCGATATGGAAAAAGGCTACCCAAGCCTATGCATGTGCTCAAGAAAGATTGGAGGAGTGCAGCATGGAGTGGGCCCTTGGGCCACCTCAAGAAAATTCACAAAGTGCTGAACGCAGGGGACTTGGAGGATGCGCTGGCTAAACCATGGTCTGGCAGCCAAATGACATTGGACGGACAGGCAAAACCGACATGGGAAGCATGGAGTCCCAGGAGTAAGGAGTGGCAGGCGGCGTGCACTGCCCTGGGCCAGTTGACTTGCGCAATGAACCTTCCTTATCAATTCGGTCAACGCATGGCGTTTCGCCGATTCATGAGGAAGTTTGTGCCGCGTTGGCCAACAGTTTCTAGACAGGCCGTTACGCGCAACATTAGGGACCAAGCCGAGTCAATAAAGGTGAGCATTAGGCAGCAGATCGGGGATGTGTCAAAGACCACCTCTGTAGCCATGACATGCGACCTGTGGACCTCCCGTGCAAACCAAGCCTACCTCACAACTACATTACATTGGTTGGACGAGTCATGGACACTACAGCGGTACATTTTAGGTGAGGTCGCATCTTGATGTGTGGGTGTGGGTGTGGGTGTGGGTGTGAAAGTACCACTTTGCTTGAGTGCACAATGGGCCGGGAAGAGGGATATGGCTTGTTTGAAGCAGTCATGCGGCCGAGTACCGGCGGCGATCGCTGCCAGGAAGGGCCCGCACTTATGATTTGTAGTACGCCGTGATGATGTGTCCTGTGTGTGTGCTGCCTGCGGCCAAGTACCGGCGGCGATCAATGCCGGGAAGGGCCCGCACTTATGATTTGTAGTACGCCGTGGTGATGTGTCCTGTGTGTGTGCTACCTGCAGCCGAGTACCGGCGGCGATCGCTGCCGGGAAGGGCCCGCACTTATGATTTGTAGTACGCCGTGGTGATGTGTCCTGTGTGTGTGCTACCTGCGGCCGAGTACCGGCGGCCATCGCTGCTGGGAAGGGCCCGCACTTGTGGTTTGTAGTACGCCATGACGATGTGTCCTGGGTGTGTGCTGCCTGCGGCCGAGTACCGGCGGCGATCGCTGCCGGGAAGGGCCTGAGCTAAGTATTAATAGTTAGCCAATTGAGTCTATTGAAGAATGGAAAATAGGTCAATAGCATATTGGGCGGCACTTTGTCCAGGCACATCCACATTTCCTGGGCGTCACGACCACGCGTCCATTCGCGACAAGCTTCTCCACACCCGAGTGGATTTTGGCCTACCACCAAAGGTGGCGGCTGTACACAAGACACAAGAGGATGAGATGAGAAGAAACCTCCTCGCAGCGTTCCGCAACGAACTTGATCACGAGCGCCCCGCCCTCACGACCGACAGGGATAGGGCCATGATTAACGGCGCACAAGACGGAGCTCTATTCGATTGGCACCCGTGTGTGTGCCATGTGTTGAACACGGCTGTCCAATATGCGTTGGCGCAGGTGGAGTCTGTAACTGCTCCAGTACAAGCATTCTCTGTGCATGTGCGTAGGTCCCCATTGGTCCAGTTAGAATTGGAGAGGCTACAACGTGTGTTTTTGCAGCAGAATTTTGGTGATCGTTGTGCGTCCGATGACGATGCTGGAAGTGTTTCGTGCTCTGATGACGAATTGGGGAATAATGCCATGAATGATGAGGATGACCCGGGGTACCTCTCCGATGAATTGGATTGGGACCCGGATGGGACCCCGCTCCCAAGATGGGTGTTGCGTGTGAGCGGATGGTGCCCAACACGCTGGAACTCGGTGTATTTCCTTATCCGACGTGTGTTGCTGCTTGAGCAATCGATTCACAGATATATGTCCTCCAAGAAAGGGGAGATCGCTGCAGAGAAAGAGAAGAAAAAAAGAGGGGAAGCAAGGAGGACAAGAGGAACAGGAGGAAGAGAAAGATGCCAACTACATATTTGAGCGCCATGTGTGGGCGGGGTTGCGGCAGTTGCGGGGCATTTTGGAACCCATCAGGGAAGTATCTGAGCGCCTTGAAGGTGACCAGTACGTCACTATTTCAGATACATTATACTTTTTATTGAAGTTGATATATGACAAGGTGGGTACAGTGGATGATAGTACGGCGGGCAGTGATGCGGGCTACATCTTCGCGACGGCTTTTAAGACGAAATTGCTTAGCATAGTAGATGATCCGATGTTGGTATATTCATGGGGTCTTGCAGCCGCAATGGATGGTAGGAGGTGCCATTTACAGTGGATGCGAAGAATATGGGATAATAAAAGTGACTGGCCTACGGTCACAGAGGACTACCCGACGTTCAAGAGTTTCATTGACATGCTCATGTTGGAAGTTTCCAAATTGGTGAGTGGCACACGTAGTGCAGTGTATTTGTAGTGATGGAGTATGCATATTGTGATGATGAAAACGTGATGATGTACAAGTGGCACTTCGGGGTACCGGCCAGTAGGCCGGGACAGAAGTTTGTTTGGTTGTATGTCGAAATGCAAGTATTTTGTTGATTTGCAGTTCCGCCACTTGAAGGTACCGGCCTTGAGGCCGGTAAAGAAATTGTCTTGTTTTTATAACGAAATGCATATCTGTGTTGGATTTATAGTTGGACGCCCATGTGAATGGCCCCACTGCAATTTTGGACACCGCGGCTTCACTTTCTGATGGTGACGAGGCGCCCAATGTTAGTCCTCAACATGTGAGTTGGTTGGACGAGGCCACTGACCCGAGGGACAGGGGGGAGTTGCGCCCAGGAAGAAGAACTTTATCCAGGAAGCGTCATCCCAACCACCCGACATTCCCTGACAACATCGAGACAGCCGTTGCAGAGTGGTTTGAGTACACTTGGCAACCAAAAGGTCAACAGAAACACTGGTCAGCAGAAGATTGGTGGCGTAGCAATGAGTCTAGGTTTCCTCTAATTGCCAAACTGGCGCAGAGGGTGCTGGCCACACAGGTGAGGTGGCGCATCCCGGACTTTCTGCCGGCATATTTGTTTGTCCATCTGTGTTGCTGCTGGCCACATTGGCCCATACCAGTTGTGGGATGTTGTATTGGGGTTGACGCCATGCTTTTCCATGTGCAGGCATCCTCTGCATCATCAGAGCGGAGTTTTTCCAAGGCCGGCTTAGTGGTGGCCGCGAAAAGGATGGTCATGACCCCTGCTAATGTCGATAGGTGAGGTGGCGCATCCGTAGCTATCCACTTGCATATTTATTTCTCCATCTTCGTTTTTGCTGAACCCATTGGCGAAGTCCAGAGCAGGGTTGAAGGTTTTCCTTTTTTTTGTGTGTGCAGGGGGTCGTTGGTGGGATGGTACATGCAACGTCAAGGGTGGGAAGACCGCCGCGCAAAGAAAAAGAAGCGTAGAAGGAGCATGGGAGCACGCACCAGGGTATGGAGGCGTCCAACTGAGCGTAGGAAGTCCAAGACGTTATCAAAAACCACACCACAATCCAAGTCCAAGTCATCAGACGGTTCGCCATGATGAATTTTGTTATAGTTGCTGCAAAGGATTACTAGCCATTCATTACCGCAGCGAGTACCGGCCGTGGGTTGGCCGGGAAAACGCAGTGGGGGATTGCCTTTGGGCCCGGTGTGTGTTTATGTAAGTAGTGTAGCGTTTGCAAGGGATGGCTGGGAAAGAACAGCGGTTCGCATCCCCTATCTGGCAAGGAGTACCGGCCGTGGGTTGGCCAGAAAAACGCAGCGGGGGATTGCCTTTGGGCCCGGTGTGTGTTTATGTAAGTAGTGTAGCGTTTGCAAGGGATGGCTGGGAAAGAACCGCGGTTCGCGTCCCCTGTCTGGCAAGGAGTACCGGCCGTGGGTTGGCCGGGAAAATGCAGCGGGCGATTGCCTTTGGGCCCGGTGTGTGTTCATGTAAATAGTGTAGCGTTTGCAAGGGATGGCTGGGAAAGAACAGCGGTTCGCGTCCCCTGTCTGGCAAGGAGTACCGGCCGAGGTAGCACTTATGATGGCGTGGACTGCAAATAGGGAGACATGCATTGTTTATATATATATTAATATTGCACCTCGTTATATCACTGCTGTGGCCCCGTATGTACAGGCAAAAATTGCCTCCAACAGAAACCGCCGTTGACCAACGGAACACTACCAGAATCTCAAATTCCGTGACGGATGGCAACGGAACGCCAGGAAAGGCAACGGAAAAAAAACACCTTTTACAGAAGCCGCTGGCTGCAAACACCCGCTTGACGGACAGCTCCAGAGCCAGAAAATTGAAAGCTGACGTGGCATGAATGCCTACGGAAACCCGGCCCCGGCAAAGTGACGGAAAATCGACGGACGGAATACTCGTGTTCAAAAA
>CAJHUC010001874.1:0-29937 GCA_905146915.1 Ostreobium quekettii
TTTAGCCAAATCTCGACACATCTTCAAGGGTGGATAGGGGAGAATTGGCAACGTGCATTTTGGAAGCTAAAAATAGAAATATTGTATTTATGAACATAGGCAATTCCAAGAAATGCCGCTTTGCACAATTCAAGAGCAGAGTACTTCATCCTTCCCAAAAATGTCTCCAATGATTTTGCGCCGTCGTTGTGTTAAAATCTAATCAGATATTACTGTAAATTCTTCGCAACCACACATGCGAGTGTAGAAAATGATGTCCAAGCTTTAGATCAAAATTCGAAGTAACGCAAGGCCCACAGTGCTTCAATTTCCCGCGACTCCTGTCCAAAAAAGTCTTAGGCTCAGAAAAAAGAACCGCCAAGATCGGTATGGTGAAGGGACTCACTTCCAGTAAACGCTCCAAAGTTCTGATTTAAGAAGTGGCAACACTGCGCTATCTGCATATCATTGTACTCATCCTAATGAGGCAAAGCAAAAACGAGCTCCTAATGGCTTGATAGGCGAGCAAGGCTAATCATCGTTGTTTTATCCAAATGAAGGCCTTTTTGTTGATGTACAATGGAGCTTGTGAGAGATTATCTTTGCGTTCTGAGCTTTCATGCGAGATTGTGAAGTGGCCCTTGTTTTTTCCAATTCTATTGTTTGTTTGCACATTGGATCCCACCAACGTAAAGACGCAGAGATTTTTAATGGGGAACACTTGTTCTGGGACAGATAAAATACAGCTTGGCAAGCCGATGCTCATACCTGGAAGCTTAACCTGAAATCCGCCTCGAATCCTGCCAGCAATCTCTGGCATTTGAGGACGCTTCGACTGCCATACCTCCTTCATTTTCTGTCTGCTTTTTGGTCGCATAAGCTCTTCACCGATTGTTCATTACAGAGAATCTACCTTTGGTTGTGCTCCAGGGCGTGGACTCAACTTTTTTGTCATTGGTAAGGCCATAAAGCCTTTCACGCAAATGTCTTGAATTTACATACAAGGGCTTGGAAAAGGATGTGAACGCCGTACAGATCTCCATAATATGGCATTCATATCAAAGATGTCCCTTCCTTGCGAAGAATTTACAGTGATGTATATGGATGTAAGATCTCAAAGCACTTGCATTCTTCAACTGTACATTTCTCTTGCACTATATCAAAGGCATAAAATCTGAGGGCAAATACTCTTGAGTCGGTGAAATGGCCCATGCAGTGGAGAATCAGTATTGATAGCATTCTTCGTCATGAGCTCCGCTTCTGCTGCAACGCATGTACCAAAACAAATCAAATATTTGACACTTACACTGGGCAAGAAAATACTACGGGAACATCCCGGATTTTTGTTGCTGCATTGCTTAAATCTCTTCACAATCTTCTTGCTCGTTTTCCCGGAAAACGTCTCCACTTCCGTGACAGGTGTGGTTTTGTGGATGACGCAGCAAAGAGCGACACACCTGAACAATGCCGGCTTGCCAGATGTTTCAGTTCGACCTTGAAGTCATCGGCCAAATGCAACTGCCTCTGCAAGTGCAGCGCAATTTGCATCAGCTCTTCTTGCACAGGGGAAATGTGATTTACGAATTGTCCCGTTAAGAGCGTGCGAACTGCTCGGTTTTGCAACCGCTGCTATTCGCTTTAGAGAAAAAGGAGCAAATGACACCTTTTCAACACACCTAAAACGCATTTCATCAAAGCTCTGCACGCTAAGACCACAAAAATAATCCAAACCCGTAAACTTGTACACTTTTGAACACACGTTATTTGGCCCTTTTTCTCCTAGTGTCACCAACGCTTCTTGGTACTTTGCCTGCAACGCATAATATCACTAATCTCAAAAGCAATTATGACTTGATGATCTGAATGTGATACTTCCATTTCTGCAGCCTTGGCTGGTGACATCCGCCGCGGCTCTGTTGCTATGTGGAGTCTTGCTTCACAAACAAATACAGGTGAGCACATAACAGGTTCTGCATTTCTATTCTTCTTATTGATGAGCAACCAACTTGATACCAATATTTGCGAATGATATTTGCAAGTGGCCATTGGGGTCATGTCCAACTGTCCCCTATCTCGATTCCCGCTCCATCAGCTCAAGCTCCATTTGTTGATTTTCCCAATAGTTGGATACAGCAGGGTCTTGAAGGGGCCATTGTCTCGAGAGTTCGTTGGTAAATGTTCTTCCAAAGTCCTGTGAACCACGAGCATATTTCAAAAAATGTAGCAAGCTTTTCGGAGGTCCCAAAGCTTGTTCCATGTTACAAGCCGTGGACATCTTGCTGTGCTTTAGAGCACATCAAGATAGGTTGAACCTACGCAGCGGGTTTGAATTAGCACGCCCAGCAAACGGTAATTCCTCCTACTGTATTCACATGCCCCATTCCGCTCCAATCATTGAATTGTTGATGGGAAATGTTCTCCCTGTGGAGGGTGGCGATGCATCGCCATTCAATCAGGCGAATTACCCATTTTCCATGCACATGTGGTTTCATTTGCCTTCACGCTTTCGACCTGCTTTCAACAGCTTTTGACCATTTTGGATTCTCATTTTGAATTTTCTGCTGTGGCAAGGGGATTGCTTCTTCCTGCAGTGATCGTCTTTGAAATCTTTGTGTGCCTTTTGGCGTTTTCCCAGGGGATGCAGATTCAGATCATCAGATGGCCTTCTCCATGCTCGGATTCCACCGTCACGTCACCACGCTCAAGGAGGGTCGATTCGCCATTGCCGATCCCCGACCAGCCGCCCCAGCCTACACTTGTGCTGGAAGCCAATTGGTCGCCGGACGCATTGGGGAGCACGGCGAGCCAAGGGCAGGAGAGCTTGTTGGACAAACCTTACCATGAAGGAAAAGACTTGGCGGCAAAGGCTGTGGACAGCAATGGCGATGGGGACGCTTTGCTGGAGTCCCGTGGCGACAGCGGCCAGGAGCATTCGAATTTGATGCGATTGTCCTGTGCAACGGAGGTGACGGCGCAATCACTCCCAGCTGCAAGCGGATTGGAGAACGGGGGCTTGAAACTGCATCAACCAAGTTTCACGGTCAAAGCAGGCATCATATTTAATGCAAAGAAGCTCCCCTACAGGTTCGTTATTGGGCATTGAAACATGAGCTCAAGTCCTGGTTTACCACTTGCGACCAAAAGCAGAGTGGCCCACACAAAGCACGTCGACAGATTTCTGCCTTTCAGGCGGTTTTTTAGCCAATTTCCTGCGTTTTTTGGTCATTATTTTTCTTTTTTGGTCATTAACAATTGGCACTGATGCATTGGCGCAAGCCGTGCTTATGCGGCACCATCGTTTCAAATCATTTTGCAGTAGTATGGTGTTGTAGAACATTGCAGTTGAGACGAGGGGCTACGCTTCTCCCACACGGTCGTCCCCAGGCACTGGAAGCAAAGCCCTAAACAAATGCACTACAGCGTGAGTGTAGTAGTCAAATATCATACCCGTTTCACCATCATCAGCACCATATTCACCATACCCATGTACAACATATTAACACCACATTATTTACAATTACTAACTCATTTTGCTCGCCCTCGTCATAGTAATTTTTCTATTGTATCGTGACAAATTCAGGATCATTATATCTTTCCATAAACGACTTGAACTGGTCAAGCACACATCAGGAATCAGACATCATTTCGGAATGCCCAGAGGCAGATACCCCAAACAAAGGACAAAGCTGGAAGAGCAGCTTCCCCATAGGTGCGTCCTACATCGGAAATTAGGTATTTTGCCCGGTTCAAAATACAACGGTTCAGCTTTAGACAGTGTTGGGTTTAAAGCGGTGGAAGCGCGGGCGTGGTTTGTTCTCTGGAAGTGAAGCCCACTCGCCATAACAATGTTGGGCGCCTTCAGGCACCTTTGGAATTTGGCTCTTTGGACCGGAGTCGTGGGAGCCACACCCCAACAACTCATACTATTTTGCAATCGGATGTGCATTCTGGAAACCACCCTCTGCTCTCAAAACTGTGAATGTTGAGAACCATCATGCAAGTATGATGACTGTCTACGCAAGAATAGCAGTTTAAATTTGCAATCACATTTGTTGTGCAACGGAAGTACAATGACCAGTTGCTTATATTGGATGCTCTTGTTCAACTCCAGGCTGGAATTTGATACCAAAGGCAATGATGCGGTGCTGTGGCATCTCATTTTGCCAATTGCAGGAATGTGTTGGTGCGCAATATTCGGTAAGGCACTCTTTTGGCAATTGATGAGGATAGGAGGAATACAGGAATACGTTGCATCTAAGCGATCTTAATAAAACCCACCGATGAACTGTCAATATCCAAAACTACCACCTTTTGAACAGCCTTGTCGTTCATCCAATCCTGCCATTACTTTGCATGATGGGCCCAATCAGTCAATCTGTCAACAAACCAAATTGCTTGGTCGATTTGCGTTGGTGTGGATCCTGACGACATTAACCGTCACCACACAGCAAGAAATTCGCAGATTCACCAAAGGCATCCCTTCCCACTTTCTTCGGGTCCTCAATTCTCTCCATTTTAGTGCTGTATTTATCCCTGTGTGCTCCAGTTCATTTACTCCAAGCCGCCAAGTCAGTGCTCCCTCTTACGGAGAGCTCAGATCGGTCCATCTCTATCGAAGGCCAATTCAAGCTTGCCAACCCCTAAATCAAGTTCCGACTAAGAGCAAGATCTCGCTCCAGCCCTTTTTGACATATCACAAGCATGGCAGTGTTGTTGCTACTTTTGACGGCTCTATGTATAGCTCTCAATAGAGCGAAGTTGTTTTGGTCAAGCTTCCTGACTCGCACGTTTTAACCAATGGGACTACGACCAAGACGTTAGTTTCTGTGGCAGTACAATAAATGGCGAGACTGTTGCGATTTGTATGCAGGTGCGCATCAAAGCAAGGCGGTCCCAAGGCGTGCATCACCATGGAGCGCCGCAATCAGAGCAGTCCACAGACACCAGATTGGCTCCTCAACACCGAACAATTCAGTGCATCCAGAATGCTGCGCATCGCCACCCTGGCGCACCAAGTGGGACTGTGCATGAAGTATCTCCACTGCCAGGGCATCATTCATGGCCGCCTGCAGTCCGGCGACATCTTAACGCGCAAGCACCTTAACTGCAGGAGCAAGGTGGAGCCCACTGATGACAAAGCGGGGCTGTCCACCCTCGACCGTGAAGATGGGCACGGCGCTCAGTACCCGACTCTGGACGCTCTTTCAATGACCTCCCTCCACATGGCCCCAGAGCTGCTGCGCGGGGAGCCGCCCAGCCGGGAGTCCGATGTCTACTCTTTTGGTGTTCTCTTGTGGGAGCTCCTGATGGGAGGGGATCTTCCTGCAGATTATCGACTTGCAAATTTGATGGCACCCAGCATGGAGGGGGACATGCTCAGTGTGCCACCGTCCTGTCACCGCGGCTATGCCGCCCTCATCGCGGACTGCTTGCATCACGATCGGCGCGAAAGACCGAGTTTTGGCGTGATTGTTGGCCGCCTGGTTGAGATGGTTGCGGATTTCGAGGGGAACCAGTATGCGCCCAGCTCGGCGACAGCCGCCCCGGCTGCTGTATCAAGCACAGGTAGGCGATACCTCGTTGCGGTACACGCAGATTGGAACTCGAAGCAGAATACATGCGCACCAATATTCCGGCAGTGATATTTATAACATAAGAATTCACAATATCCCTGCATGTACATTACCACGCAATGCAGTTATTGCCTCTCAATGCATCTATGCGACGAGCCTGCATCAATTTATACCACTGCCACATTGAAAACCTGTATTTTTCCAGATGATCATGCGCATTCTTGGCACGAATCCTCACATTCCTCTGATTTCGAAGCATCATTTCCGTTGTGTTTTCTAGTGCTGTTACGGCTAGAACTGATTGAGTGTTATTTATAACTGAATGCATGAAAAGATGACGAAGCACTAGGAATTGCATTAAAGATGTTGATGAACAGACTGAGCATAGAGGACGGAATGTCTCTTGTCCTTTTGCATCGGCTGTAAACCGTTGCCGTGGACTCCAGCGTACAATCCCCTTTCAGGGATCGCCACCCCTCGACCCTGCCTGCCTTCGTCAGTGCGAGAGAGGACCGTGTATCTGCCGCCCAAAGGGTTTTTCCCCGCAGAATCAGATGAAGCTGATTGATGAACTGGTTGAGTTATTGATTGGTGGATTGACTGATTGATTGTTTGATTAATTGATCGGCAGGTGTCACTCGCATTCCTGGCACATTCTTCGACTCCGCACGGGGAACTTGGATTCCCGTGGCCGGACAGGGGCCAGCGCCTTCTCCACCCGCGGCTGAGGCTACACACACTTCATTCGAGGCGCCACATATTGAAGATCTACTCCTCACCGGTGGGCTGGCGACGATTACCTTCGAATTTTCGTTCTTGTTTCTGTTGCCGTGTTTGCCAAAGATTCTTCGCCTCGACGAAACTAGTAAATGATTGTCTACACTTCTGGCACGCCAAAGCCATCTGCTATGCTCCATTGCCTCGCCAGAGGGTATCTTGTGTGATTGAACATTGCAGGTGCATGAGCTACATATCTGTACGACACTAGGAGCAAAAGGGCCCAATAACACGCGTTCAAAAATGCACAAAGTTTACGGGTTGGGATTATTTTCGTGTTTTAGGATGCAGAACAGTGACGAAATGCATATATATGTGCTCGAAAATAGTGTTGAGTGGTCATTTCCTGCTAGTGTAAGGAACGCACGGCCTCTCAAATCTATGCCCTGCCGGGCATACCAACTTTTCTGTTGCGCTTAGAGAGCTCCGCTCTGTTTTGCGTGGCATGCACAAGAATTTCGCCAAATCTCTTGCACAGAGACAGGCGGGTGGGAACGGTTGGGGTTGAGAGTGGAGGTGAATGAAATGTTCGGCTCTGTTGAAACATATTGGCGTTATTCCTCTTAGGCACGTCGTATGCAGAGGCGGTGCCGGCGGCCCCAAGATCCGAGATCAACGCCAACGGCTGGCCCACCAAAAAGGAGCGGCTGGAGAGTGACAAGCCCCAGAATGCACAACACCAGAGAGAACCGCCGGGGCGTGGACAATCGCTTCCCCGTCGACTGAGGAATCTCAGATCAACTATCGGGAGGAGAATCAAGGCCATGGCTTTCCAGAAGAAGACCGCATCAACTGGAGCAGGTTAGAGGATCGCGGTGCTTTGTGGCCTTGAGTTGCGGCCTGCGGATTTGGCATTAGGCAGCATCATAGTGCACAGGGCGGTGCGCCGCCCGGGGATGCGGCGCAGGCAATGAATATCATTGAAATGAAGTGTGCCCCGTGCACTGAAGTTCATTGAAATGCTGCTCAACAGCAGCCCGTTGTATGTTCAACATTTTGTCCATGAATTTGCTTTGCTTGAGGGTGACGGATCAAATAGGCTGGCTGCGTGGCGGATCAGCGACCGCTCGATGATCATCCACTCAGTGATGTGGGGCGGCTTGGGCGTGGGTGTGGGTGAGGGGGATAGACGGGTGGAGAAGGTGTTCCGGCTGCTGTTGGTGCTGGGGGTGCTGGGGGTGCTGGGGGTGCTGGGGCCTTTTGGGTCGGTGGTGGAGGTGGCAGCACTGGGATACTTTTGTCGCATAGAATTCAGCTCCTCGAATGCAAATGGATATCTGAAATTAGCGCAGAGTTGAACTTGATTTGAAAGATGGGGAACTTGCCCAGGGTGAAACACGAAGCGATTTTTTCAATGTCGTCGTTCGATGTTTTTTTCGTTTACGTTGCAAAGACCAGGGACTGGTAGTGCGTGGCGTACAGGCTCAAGCCTGTTGGAAGGCTGTAACAACTTTGTTAGATGGCAGCCCAGGAAGCGCAGATGCAGGAAGCCATAGAGGCGGTTGTTTGGGTGTGAGCGGGGAAGGGAGGGAGCTTCTTGCATTAGCTACACCAGCAATGATATGACATGAACAAGATCGGAGCTTCGGCCGGGAAAGGAGGCTGGCTTCCGCCAACAGAATTCGCGGCGGATTAAGCACATGGGACTGTTGCGAGACACCTGATTTCGCTTTTCATTACACATAATCACCTCAATTGCGTATTTGATAGGGTGGTATCTTTGCCAACATCCTGATGTTGCTGAGAATAAACAGATGGATTCTAAATCCACGTAAGGAAGTGAAGACGGTAGTCTTGAAACACTTGGTGTATTAAACGCTGCACGATGGGATGCAGTGGTAAGACACGTCCTAGTTTTCGCATAGGCTTGGGAGCGCTTTGGTACTTCCGAATTGACCGGATCCACAGGGAGTAGGCGCTTTCCATTTGCTTCGAAGTCATTCACCGCTTCGTTGGATGTAAAATTCAGCTGGTGGTGACCAGAACTCAGGCGAATAATGATGGCGAAATAGAAAAATTAAATATTTTCTGGGATGGGGAAGGATTGCGCCGCGTCGGCTGGACGCCGCTGGGAATTGGAATCCTTGGAATAACTGGCTTTGCGGGTTGTCGGTGAATTACGCGATTTGAAAGAAAATGTTGGAAAAGCAGAAGAATGCAAAAGTCGATGAAACTGGGCTTTCTCGCTTGAGTTGCTGAGAATTGCAAGAGATAGGTTATCCACACATGTTTCTCTCGAAGTCAATGGAGTTTCCAATGTAAATATGTGCATTTTTGAATTGGTCGCTGGTGACGCTCCCTGCTGCAGCAAGGACATCAAATCAAACGTGATGCTAGCACAATATTTGGAATGACATCAGCCCAGCGACACTGCACGGCTTCATCCCATGGGCACCCTCCGTCGCCGTTGCACTTTATTCAACGTTGGTGCAAATGAACAATGTCAATTCAAGGGGAAGTGAACAAAGGAGATCCTTTTCACGAGTTTGCGACAAAGGGGTCCTCAAAGGCGAAAGGGTTTCTTCTGCAAATGTTCGAATGACAAAGGGCGGCCCCGCCGTGCAACCTGCACCCGGCGCCGGGCCGAGGGCGCACTAGTGACGAACCCAATGTATGGCGGGCGCTCAGAGGACCGTCTTTTCTCACGAAATCCTGGAAAGGACCCCCTTTTTGTCATTTGTCCTATTTACAATATAATATTGTATCTCAAACGCAGTCAGACCACTAATGACAACAAGGCCCATTTTCACACACATCTGCCAGTGACTCACGACATTTAGGCTGTCCCACGTCCGGAATGCTCTTGATCTTGCTGTAAAACTGTAAAAAAGCACTCTGCCGTTAACGAGTGTGGGCAATACCATGCCCATGCGTTGTCTAAACAGCAGACTTCAGGCAATGCTGGCACTGGCGTGTGAACTGCACCGCTTATCTGCCTTACACCTGCCTTAATTTTTGGTGCCAGCTTCAGCTTTGAAAGATGGTGTAACGTGGCCAATTCGTCAAATCAGATCTTCAAACTGCCGATTGGCTTGCTCTCAGACAAGGAGACTTACAGGACAATCATGCCTTTGCCATCCCCTTTCCAATTCGTGATCAATGCACGTGCAAAGACCATGTTTCATCAAACTTTGCATTAGGCCACAGTGGCAAACATCCGCCTCATGCAACATCGTCCGGCCACTCGCATACAAAACCACTTGATCCAACACCTGAAGCAGCCTGAAGGTTGAGTGAGCGCACTCTCCACTCCAGCGCTGTAGGAAGAGGGATCTAAACGATATTCCACCGTCCTCTATGTCATTAAATGCAATCCATAACCTGCCGATTCTGACCCTCCATTAGCGCCATGAACAAATTCGAGGCAAACACAGAACATCGCCGCCCAAAGCAATGCGTCTTCTGTTTCAGGAGCAAACAAGAACCCCAAGATCAACCCGAACAAAACATACTGCCTCCAAAAAACAACGCGCCAATCAGAATGGGCCAAGTGTTTCTCAACTTGCCCGCCGACTTCAGTGAACAACTGGAGTCCATCAAGTGAATCAAAACGGGACCGGTTGTCTCATAACTAACCCATTCATTTACATTCACCACATGTTTCAGTTGCGGCGGACGGTAAACCCCCATCTCCCTGAAAATCTTGCCATTATCATCCTCTCTTGAAAACCTCAAAAATATGGCAAGCACAGTAAAACTCTGCCTTGCGCACCATTGCTAAGTGTGGTTGCAGCTCCATGTGCGGGAGTCTGCCCTTCAGTTTCACTCAGCTCATACACCATTCTCCAAACTATTCCTGATCTTCTCCTGTGCATCTATCATATCTTTCTCAGGACCAAACGGATAATCGCTTCAAACTCATGCTGGACAGGCACCTATTCCTATCTTAGTACCAACCAAGTTCAAGCCGTGTTGAATTTCAGATTTTAAGTTCCGTTCTCCAGATCAAACGACATGCTGCAAAGTTCGCTCACCGCTAAACTGGAGGACGCCGAACGATCACCCCGGCCTTGGATTGAGCCAACTCCATGCAATCGTTTGCTGGAAAAGTTCTCAGCATGCCCCACCTTTGAATTTCTGCCACTCCCTGTGGAGATCCCTGGGCGAAGCCCAGCCAAATTGCTTCCAAGCAGAGGCAGCTGATCCTATTCCCAAAACAGATTCGTACAACCAAACCATCGCGGTGCATGAGCGACGCCCAGCCCTCATGCTATATTCTGGGAGCACAGTGAGTTGCCGCAGCCACGGACAGTTCACTTGCAAGGCCCCGTTCGACTGTGAAGCGATTTGGACACCACTAAGGACACATTACCATCATGCAGCTTCTCAGGCTCCTCTATTTGGTCCAGGCTCGTTCAGTCCAATCTGTGCTGCCTCAGCAGAAGTTGCCACAGCCGTAGCAGCTGGCTCCAAGGGCAGCTCCCCCAGGGCATGCGCAGTGTCAAAGAAACTCGCAGGCGAGCCACCAATACCTGTCAGACAGAGAATAAAAGGTCAGAATGCAGGGTGCTGTCTTGAAACGCACCAGAGACAACGGGCTGCTGTACTACTTGTGGGCCTGTGTGCACGTGTGATCTAATGATGTGGGTTTGTGGTGTGCTGGCCAAGTGCCGTGAGGTCAGCACAGGCCGCCACACAGCTGACGCTGTCTGAACGGTCCGAACTCAGTAGAGGCACATGGCGTGACTGCTGGCTATATTTTCAAGTCGGTTTTAAAACGCATTCGCTCATTCATCCTGACACTCAATCATTGGAATGGCGCAGTAACTGTTGCAAATAAATGAAGGTGCCCGCATCCCTCCACAGACAAACAGGGATTCAATCTGCGCGCTCACATTGGGCCACGACTTCGTGAGGTTACAGTAATGACAATGCGCCCCCTCACCTGTGCAGGATGCAGCAGGCAGTGTCGCTGGCGCAGTTGCGTGCACGTCCTGAAGCCTCGCAAGCTCTGACAACATCTCAGCAAGTCTGGAGACGATCACATCAAATCCAGGTCGCTTGCGCCGATCCTGGTTCCAGCAGCTTGCGATGAGGGCGGCGTAGCCAGGGTGACAATATGCGGGAACCTTTGGCCTGTGTCCATCCCTTATAAATTCCACCAAGTCGCGACGCTGGGACTCCCCTGAGACCTCCCTGCCTGTCACCACCTCCCACAAAAGAACACCAAAAGAGTAGACATCCGATGCTTTGCTGGTTGCGCCGCCCTGCAGCACCTCGGGGGCCATGTGGAGCAGTGAAGTCAGCGGGAAGGCCTCCAGGTCTGGGTGACATATCCGATTCCCCTCCCAGTGACTGAGCATGGACAAACACACTTTAACAGTGATCTGACTTTTGGTGCAGAGGCTGACGCGCTTGTGCAGCAAGACATTGCTGCGCTGCAGGTTGCCATGGATGATGCCACAGGAGTGCAAGTATTTCATGGAAAGCGCCACCTGGTGGGCCACGGTCACGATGTGCAGCATCTTAGGATTCTTGAACTGGCCTGTGTGGCAGAACCACCCCCGGCGGATGGCGCTGCGTAGGTTGCCCAGACGGCAACGCTCCATGACTATGCAGGTCTTGATGAATCCCTTTTCTGTTGCTGAGCACCTGTCCAAAGATTCCAATCATTTATCCATGGGAAATGGAGGTTGTATTTTACATGGAATACTGTGGCAATGCGATGCCAACGTGGTGATATCCCGCATCCATATTGTTGACGGATAGGACATCACTGTATTGCTATGGCTGGCTGGTCGTTGATTGCAGCCAAAGGCTCCAAAACAAATGGCAGGCAGCTAACACTGCATCAAATGCAAGTAACTCTGATGCACCGACAAACAGTAAAAGGAACACATTGCAGGACTAGAGAACAGCTTCACTGGATTTGCAACCTGTGGTGAAAATCTGCTCAAGGTCTTTGCTGAATTCACTACAAATGCAGTTCTGGTGCGCCACACACAGCTGGACATCTGAGAACAGCGTACAACTGATGCAATACCAGGGTTGCATTATCACTGTTGTAAGGTCTAGCAGCCCTTCAGCAAACTCCCACGCGTGGAGATTGACAAGCACTGATGCAACAACCAGCGTTACTTTATTTGCGATACGATGACCTTGCTGCAGCACTGCTTGGCGCTGCATCAAAGCCACTTTGCACACAACACACTATGCGTATCTGGAATAAAGGTACCCTTTCATGCAACAGTCTGGCTGCACTCCCATTGTTGCAATGTCAAGAAAGCCTACAATGCTGCAAGGCAGCCCTACAGAAGCGCCTGTGCATAGGAATTGATACAGCATTGGCACACAATTTGGCGTTACTCAATACTGATATATCAGCATGCACATACATGTGGACTTGCAGCAGTGCTGCTCGGCATTTCATCGGTGGGAATGCATCCACCACTGTTGCATCGATGTCTACTCCATCCCAGCTTCAGGAAGCGCACCTGTCATCTGCCTTCCCACTACCGAAGCTGAAATTGGCTCCCCAAATACTTCCCTCTGTGTCCACGTTTCTAGCTGCAGGGAAGCCGTCCACAACCCTCCCCACGGTATACACTTGCACCAAATTTGGATGCTCTAACCGCTTCGCGGCATGCACACCCCACAAATCGTCCCTGGATGTGTCGGCACAGGACACAATCTTTGCCACGGCATCTTTACCATGGTAGCGGGCCTTGTAGACGGTGCTGCCTTGCCCCTGACCCAGAACACGTCTGAGGGCCACTGGCGACCGAGTGGTGCCATTTGCCCTCTTCTTCTGCTTCGCAATGGAAGGCCCCATGCATTGGGAGCTGTCCTGTGGCCAGCATGACATCATAATGTTGACTTAAAACACCGTGCTGGCTCTCTGCTGCAAACTACTCGAGCAAAACTCCACAGAAAGGGACAGGAAAGATTCTGACACATAGCTTGATGACAGCGAAATAGATGAACTGAATGCGTTTGTGTGCCCACCATGGGTACGATAATTGCACAATGTCCTCCATTTCCAAGGACCTGGCTTTCTAGTCTCGCCAAGCACATGAGTCGCTACAAGCTTGCCCCGTTGCCCCCAAATTGGGTTAACTTTTAAAGAAGCCTGTTGCCTTTAAGTAACAATTGCTGAAAACGCAAGTTACGGGTATAATGCGGCATGGCTACATGACACAGAAACATGCTTATCTCCACAATGCTACAGAAGCACAACAAAATGATGCAAACATGTCAAGCAAAGTGCTCACCTGATCGTGCTGGTGAAGCGCAATTCCGCACAGCAACAGGATCGCAACCGTAGTCGATAGGCACAGCTGCAGAAGAAACAAAACCAGAAGTAAGCGGAACACGGTGAGGCGTGGGCTGGCGAAGCCTTTTCTGCTGCACACAATTTATAGTCTTTTATCTTTTTAATCTTTTCCAAAGTTTTGAGTATCATATGCGAGCAGAGCGTCGGAACACAGAAAGCAAAAAATGGCCAAACTCCCTTCGCATCCGGATTTAAAGGTCATGAACACCAGGACTTCCAGGTTCAGCGTTTTGATGTTGTAGGTTTTTCGATGTTCGGATACGTTCCAAAGATTCTGCATGAAAAATGGGCAACGAACGCAAGAACTGATTGTGTGCCAAGCACAGCAGTGCATGAAAATACACATGAAGAGTTTGACCCCAACAGGTGCTGGAGGCTCTCACGCTGGTGGGACATGACTACAAAGCGCTGTTGAGTCAACACAATTTGGGTCCTTTTAGCACGATGCGAACACTATTCGAGACTGTGAAATGAGCGATATATTCCAGTGATCACACGTGACTTTGTGAGGAACAACATCTACAAACAATGTAGCGGCACTTACGAAAGTTTTCGTATCGGAGTTGCTGTCACTGCCGGTGTAGCTGCACAATGGCACGAGGGCGCAAAGGGCCCACCCAACCACGCATCGTGGGGACAACTTGCTCTGAGTTGAGCCCTCCCTAGCTCGTTGTGACTGGCTCCCAGTGTCCCGGGCAGCCATGATCATCGAAAAGGATGCCCTGCACACTTTTCCCTGTCAGCAAGAGACATTGGAAGTCAGGCACTTTTCATTTTCAACTTTCAGCAATTTGTGAGCAGCATCAACGCATGCAAAATGGCCAAAATGGAAAGGTGCAGATCACGCATGTGTTTGGCACATGCACACTGTTCGCCAACGGACAGAATATATGTTGATACAAATTGGGCTTTGGCACATATCGTGCAGCTGTAAATATCAAGGCAGAAAAGAGTAAATACTACCAGATCCGTTCGCTAAAACTCAGCGAATTGCTTTCGTTTGGTGCACACTCTGGCATGCTTGAAAAAGCGATCCAAGACGCACCCAACTGCCACCCTCAGGCTGCAACTCGAAATCCTAAAAGCCGCAACCTCAAGTCCTACACCGTTGCCATTTGGCCACCACCGCATTTCGCCGCGTCAGACAGCACGTCACGTGCCACAGGGTCAAAACTCACAGCGCGACGCGTCACACCGTTATGCGTCACAGTGCGACGCGTCACAGCGTTACTTGCAATACAGTAGGGGTCCCTACATAGCGCCCCCCCAATAGCGCCCCCTTTTTGGCTTGTCACCATTTCTGTAGTACTTTATGCAGCTTCGCTGCGCAGTGGGACCTCAAACTACTATTGTGGACACCCATGAGAGGTGTCCAGAGGATGGACGCCGCGGCGGCCGACTGTTTCCACGAACTTGGCATTCCGCGGATGGCACGTCTGGTCCTGGGCCGTTGGCCGGCGTTGACCATGGAAAGGGCACGCGCGGCACTGCACAGGATCGTCTTAACCAGCGTGTGCGGGTGGTGCAAGGTGCGCAAGGTGGTGTTTTGCGGCATCACGTGACGGTGGGGGCGTGGCCGGCGGGCCACAATTTGCTTGGATGGTGGCCGCTGCGCCTCAACTGTTGCGTTCACACGGGGGGAATGCTGGATAACGCATGGGAACTCCATCCATATACCCCCCCCCCCAAGTTACGGATATTTGCGGAAGTGCTCAACGCGGGGGCCTGTTATTCCCCGTTCTCTGTGGTATGATGGGCCCCTGCCTGGTTGGGTGCAATCCACATTCATAATGCGGGCAATGCCGTGCAAGTCCACGTGATGAGTTGTGACAAGAACTGTGTAACGTCAATGCAAGCCCCAAACACGTTGTTCCACTACTGCAACACGATGGCACATGGTACACGCGTGTGATGAGTTAATTTCGCACCTCAACAGGCCGTAACACGGCTAATGGGTCTATTTGGCGTCTTCTTATGATGGGGAGTGTTATTTTATGACTAAAACTACAATTAAATGCATTAAACAAATAATTCTTTTAGCGCCCCCGGCCCCCAATAGCGCCCCCTTTTTGGCCATGTCACGGGGGGCCGCTATGTAGGGACCCCTACTGTACAGCACACCACACAGCGTCACATCATCACGCGGGTCGCCTCACACATTTCGGCGCGAGAGTCGCGGGGGATCCATGGACTCACGCAAGCGAAGGCCCATTGACTGGCGACACGGACGACGGCACGGCACCCGCGCATGTGTTTTTGAGGGCGGTGAAAGGCCTTGCACGTGGTCAACGTGGTTTATCAATGTGGTCAACACTCTCCTGACAAAGGCCCGCGTGGTTGCAGGCGGCCGGTCCACGTGATGGGACACCCGGGCCGCGGGTGCTGGTGCGGGGTGGGCTGGGCTAGGCGCCGGGCCGATCGGTCGGCGATCAGCCCTGCTGCAGGTCCCAAGGGCTGGCGAGTCGTGCATGGCGGTTGATGATTCCCGGCTCCGAGCACGAAGGGACCGGGGATGTTGCGTGCGCGGAGATATCTCCAATCGATTGGCGACGAGCGGCGGCGCGGGGCGTCTGGGCATCAAAAGGGAGGCCCGGCGGAGGCGCTGCGGGGAGGGCAGAAATGCAGATGTGTTTCCTGCTTTGAAGAAGAAAGGAATGGAAGACGGCGGGGACGGCGGGAGGTTTCACCGTTGGGAGAGGGGGAAGGGCGTCGTGCAAAATGGCCACGGCCGCCACACTGAGCGTTAAAATGGGTGGTGCCTGATGGCGCTCCCGGAGGAAGGCAGAGGGGGAAAGGAAGGGTCCGGCGAGCGGGGGCGTGAACGCGGAGCCATCGATGTTGTGACCGAGGAGGCCTGGAACGCGGATTCTAAAATTTGGCATCTTTCCTTCGAGGGAACACAGCCCGCCCCGCACCGGGAAGCGAGCCCGTTAGGCTCCGTCGCGCGACGAGCGTCCGCGATGGAAGGGATCACGGCGGAGTTCGTCGCTGGATTGACGCGGGGCTGTCAAGCTGCCGCCTCCCTGGCATCGCACGGGAGACAGCGTCGGACGCGGCGAGCGGACTTCCGCGGCCCTCCATCGACTTGGCCGCGGTGGGGATGTCCCGCCGCTCCCCAGCGCGCCACAATCAACTCCACGCGATCCACGCGCCACCCCGATCGATCATTCCCTTCCGCGGCGCAAGAGAGTCGCGGGTGGCAAGCGAATCGCGCACCGCGCGTCTGGCTACCTCCGGTTCCTGCGCCGATCGCCAGCCGCGCACGCCCTGTCCCGCCTTCGACCCTCCGCAGACTCGAATCCCTTCCTCCCGCGAACACCTTTCACCGGCCCAAGCCCCCGTCCCCTCGCGGCCAGCCAGCCGCCCCCGGACGCAAAACGTCCCCCGTCCCTCCCCAGCAGCGCACTGGGGCGGTCGGGCCGATCCGCGGGGCTTTAGTGGGCCGAATGGCGGCTGCTTGGGGCGGTCAGCGGGTTTAGCACAGCGCGGGCCGTACCAGAATGAGGCGGAGACTGACCGAAGCTGGCGCCGGCAGCCCAACCGAATGACCTGTCCAGGAACTACGAGCCACCGCAAGTGTGGACCACTCTTGCCCGTCATTCCTCGTGCCCGTCCGCCACCGCTCGCAAGGGGATCTGACGGCTCCCAAGTTTTCTGGCGCTGACATGCGGCCGGGGACATGAGGCGGATCCATCGAATCCATGGAATCCATGAAAGATTTGGGACTCTGATTTCGGTGATGAAATGAAGGCTCCGCGTAATAAAGCGGGGGATTTGATGTGTCGTCCATGACGTGAGGACGACGCGTGCTGGGAGGCCGTGACCTCAGGTCACGGTCACCCTTTCACAAAAAGTGGTACAAGCAAAGTGCTGTAAAGCATTGAGCATTGTTAGGGGCGCAATTGAAATGATAATTGCTCAATGCTAATCGCAGGGAGCAGTGACCGCCAGGGCCATCCAACGGCGCCGTCCTCGTTTGCCCCCATCGGGGTCACTTTGCGGGGAGTCGTACCCACTCTACTGGCTTGCCCACCCTTTCTGTCGAAATTACCAATTCAGCTAATCTTATCTATTTGCAAGCTATTCATGAACAGATTAATGTACAAATTTGTTTTTTTTACTGTTTTCTTTACGTTCTTTTTACTCGTGAAGAGAATGCGACTTTCTGCAACCAGACTACGATTGCGGGCGTGCTGCTCAGCAAGTTGGGGTGATCTGTCCGCAATAGGGTTGCATTGGAGCCACTTTGATTTGCTTGGGCGGATGTCAAGATAATCCCACCCATTTGCTGGCACGTCTGCGCAGATGATCTTTGCTGCATCTGCTGAGGCAAATGGATAGTGGCACGGGTGGACGTTGGCTGCCTCACTGTCAGGCGTTACCTGTGTGCAGTGCGCCCTGATGGTATGGGCGCAAGAGCGACAGGTTGTGGGGGTGGCTATTGTGAGCCAACCAGGGATGGGAGAGGTCCAATTGCATGGTTTGTCCCAATACCCCAGAGGCGACCACATTGCACTGCAGGGCACCATTGTGCCGGCGGCGCAACCACAATTTCTCAACTGGACTGGTGGGTGGATGTGCTGGCTTCAACTAGCACAAGGTTGTCGTGCGGTGATTGTCTAGATCCCACACGCATGGCACGCGCTTTCCTGAGCCCCCTGCGACATTTGTATTTTCGCCTTTGTGCAACAGCGCAGTGCGATCCGTCACCCCTTCATGACTAAGGGCAGACAGCGGCATTCAGCGGTGCATGGCATCGGAAAACATCGAGATGGAGCGCACGTCATCTCGCTACTTTGTTGACGGTGCAGAGATCTTTGTTCGCAATCGAAGTGCACAGCGCCCATTGGCACCATGCCGGCGCAAGACCCGTTCCTTGAAATTGGACTTTTAATGGAGCATCATCTCCAACCACATTACCCAAGAGCGCCCTTCCTGTCAGAGCTGGTACAGCGACTGGCGGTCAACTACCAAATCTTGGGCAAACCCCTCCGAAAAGGCGAAAGCCCTAGAAAGGGTTTGAATATACCGAACTGCATTGTTTCTTACAACTGGACCTGCGCAACTATCTACTTGTGCCTGCCATGACGTATTCTGCCGCTCCCCGCAGCCTTGCAACTGCATCTGACTCTTGACACCATATCTGATGCCAGTTTCGAGAGAGGTTCCAGCTGCATCACTTGTCTTCTTTGCCCCCTATTTCAGCCTCGTTGCGTGAACTGCACAGCACACAGAACGACCGCTGTTTGTATGGAGATGTATGTTAGGGTGCACAAAGCATGCGCCACATTGGAGGAAAACCCTCCAGCAAGATATGTTGGCCCCTTGTACTCTTTGCACCTCTATGGGAGCCAACAATGTGCAACCTCCATGACTGACCATCATATTTGCAAAACATTCATACGAATTATGGATCGGCATCTGTTACACACAAACCTTGAATACCATCCAGAATTCAAGACAACTCCAGGCATATCTACAAAGTTGCCTGAAAGTAGCCAAGGGAAATGAGCTTGGTGTGCGAAACACTGTCGGCACATGAGCCTGCAACCCGTTCTGGGAAGAAGTGCAACAGGGCTCAGCATTTCACAGCACTTGCGCGCCAGATTTCTGCAAGGGTGTTCTGCGGTGTTGAGTTTTGTTAAAACTGAAATTTCGACGTTCAGGAACGAGCAGTAGTGACTGCAGGTTTGGGTCAACCTCCAGCTGCATGCAGCCACCTGTTCAATGCACTGGAAAAAGTATCGATGCTGTCGGCATCTTGCATCCATAATCGAAAACCTGGTGCAAGGGTATTGCTTTGTCACATGTGGCAAATAGAACCAATTGTTTTGTTCGGTATGAATTTATTGTCAGCTAATTCAACCCAATTATATCAAAAATCAACCCGAAATGTTTAAAATGCATCCAAGAATATGGAAAAACACCTTTTCAAGCTCTGAACCTCGCCCTCCTGCCACAGGAGGCCAAGCGGACGCCCGCTCTTGCAAGCATCCACCGCCTGAGCAGTGGCTTTCAAGATCTGCAAAGCACCAAAAATGGTCCATGGTTTCAAAGAAACGGCAACGTTGTCCATCAAGTTTTGCTAACACGAACACGGAGATGCCATGCTAACTCTGGAAGCTTCAAGAAGATACCGCCAGAAGGTCCGCTGTTTGCGAATTTCACGTCTGCGAAATTGCCAGAGCGTTGCATGCAGTGCCACCGTGTGCAAAGCTTCACCGATAATGGTTGCTCCATACAAAAGCCTTCCTTTTGACCAATATTCGCAAAGCCTCAACAAAGCCGTTCTGGCACCGCCAGGTGTTGCCAGGGCGATGTCTGGCAAAGCTCTTGTGAGCTGAATCCAAAAAAATATGTCGATGACAGTCGGTACACACCCGAAAAGACGCCAAGCGAGTTGTTTGTGTGCACTTGGTTGCACAATTCAGTATTCTAAAGCACTAAGGCCTGTGCTAATTTCCCAAAGAGCAGTTGGACAGTCTAGACAGTTCTTCAACAGTCCTGGCCCCCTCCCCCCCTTTCGATTGGTCAGTCTACGCACCTCCTCGTGGACGGCATCTATTGACTTCGTTGCGTCTAGTTCAGTCCAGCCTTCCGTTTTGCTTAACCGCATATACCAGTCAGCAACCTGCAAACAGGTCATGGGCAAGTTGTGAAACAAATGGGAACGTTGCAGGAACAATTCCGTGATGAAAAAGAATGCACCTTTTGGAAGTTTATGGTCAGCGTAGTTTGGAACATCTGCAGGCGCACCAGTGTTAAGCATGTGGATGCAAGAGCCGGGGCCAAAGTTAGCCACCAACTGATACATGTAGTAACAACACAGATTTAAGTAAATCCATTTACACCTGTATAAAAGTATTTACACACTAAAAGCCTTTACACTTCATGAAAATGTCAATGCAACAACACTTTCCCACCTCCACAGCATGGTCTGGCACAATATGATCAAATTGTGTTCTGTGCTTGATACACGACAGCTGTATAGTCAACCCACTATTTGGAATGTCCTTCTGAAGCTTATTTACCTCTTGAGTGCTTGCTAGACTGTAGATTGGCACAAGATCGACGCCCAATCCCAAAGCACAAACACAGCTACTTGACCAGAAAGAAAAGACTTATGCCATGGACGCAACTTGCAGGCAGCTGCTTGCAAGTTTTTTAAACCTGTACAAGATACATAACAGGACAAAACAAAGGATGCCACATTTCTCATATCCAACCACTGCTTGACAACACTGATGTCAACATTGAAGTAACAACCAGAAAGCAGCTGTTCTCACCTTCTTCTGGAATTCGAGCACCTCATACCTCTCATTCCCAAAGCCCCCCCTCCCTGCCGCCACATCTGCAGGAGCCTTCAGGAAGAAGACGACATCGGGCGCTGGCAGCAAGCCATGTTCCACGCTCTTGCACCAGGCCAGGTCCAGCCCAGGGGAGCCCTTTGCCAATGTAAAGGCTGCGCCAGAATAGGCATAACGGTCACACACCAGCGTTGTGCCGCCCTGCAACTTCACGATCAACTCTTGCCTGAGCAATTGACGCCCCAGACAGATTAGCCACCCCAAGTAATAACACAAGCATTGCCAGCAGCCAAACTTTGCAAGCTGTGGATACTTTTCATTCCAAAGATTTCACCACAGGGAAATTTGAAGTGGCCCAACAGCACCATTGTGTTGGACTCCCTTGTGCCGATCAGCCTCTAACTGAAACAAAGCCTGTCCAGAGTTTCTGTCAGCTTTTGTCACGTTGTCAGGATACCGCTTCTCCTAACATTCTGTTGGGTGTCTGCCATTCACACAAAAGAACAGGCCAGATGTTCAAAGGGAAAAAAGCAGCATCACCAGAATGCTATGCAGTTGGGATCCTCTTGGTTAACAATTAGGCATCGAATCGAGGAGTGCAGAAGTGAGTCAACAGTGTCTGTATGTTCCACAGCACGACAAATCACAATGCTGTGGGATCTTGCCAACAAGGTGGGATCTGCTGTGGGCTCTTGGGACATAGGAGCAACCCTAAACATGATTGTGTTTTACTGTGATCCTGTCATGATGAAATGGACACAAACTCATTTTTGTTGGGTTGCTCCCTTCTCAAGCGTTCAGAAACCTTTGCATTCTCATGTTGTGGAAGTTGGTGCACATTGTTTCATGTTTCAGGTATCATGCATAACTCACCTCTTGCTCACCAGGTGGTCCATCTTGTCACTTTCCATCCATCAGAGGGTTTTACCTCACCATTCATAGCATGGGAGTGTGCACATGCTGTTGTTTTTTCCCAATGTGGCATATGATTCACCTCTCCCACTTTCTTTTCCCTCTATTTTGCAGCCTCTCTTCATGATCTTTTCCTTTTCAGCGCTTCCCTTGGATCATATTGACCCCATTAAATGTTGGACACTCCAGCTTGTGGACAGATTTGGAGAATTACGACCAGAGGGCAGAGACACAATGCCCATCAGCAGTTTTGGCCCTCAGGGTCATCTGGTAAACAAAAACTGCCCATCTCTTCTGCAGTGGTAGACCATCCCGGCTCCCAAGAGTGTAGAGTGTTTCATTGCTGTCCTTTGCTGCTCCTATGCGTATTCATATGTTCTCACTCATCCTGCTATTATTTCTTCTACTTGTTTGCTATGTACTTCTTTGTATTCATTCCCTTTTGTATTCAGATGTCAAGGATCACTCGCCTCTTCTCCAGGCGGTTTGCCGCAAACAGCAGGTGGATCACATCGTCCTCAGAGTTCTGCGCACCCGCCAAGTACGAATCGATGAGCTGCCCCACACCAGTGCTTCGGTCAGGGAAGCTGCACCACTCTGCGAGCACCTGCAGGGCGGCGATTGCGATCGTCACAACGATCGCCACAAGCAGATGTACAAGGATTGCTATTGCCCTGGAAAGGCAACACAATGCTCTCCTTGACAGCAGTGATGGGCCTTACAAGCTTTACCACATTTTGTTTTCCTGTTTGTCCTTATTTTCATCGTCCAAAAGTTATGTACCAAAATGTTTGTCTCCACTGGTAGAGCCAATTCTCCACGTATGAGGGTCTCTCCTGTTCTTATGTTTTGCAGGTGTGGGTGGACAACAGTGGACCATGCAGAGAATGGATTTGTGCATTGTGGCCTGGTTGGAGTTCTTCCAGCTTGATACGGATACTGAAGTCATAGCATTTCTAGAGCTAACACCCCATGTACCCGATTACACATGCTCTTTTGGCAACACACTCCACCTGTTCATGGATGGACAAGAATGTCATGGAGTAGGCACCCTGAGTGGCCGCCGACCATGGAAACCACTCAACTTTGGCAGGTGATCCACAAACCTGCGCATCCAATGGGGTATGCATTAAGAGAAATGGGAGAACAAGGCTTGAACATCAGCATTTGGCAGAGACAGGGTCTCATTGACATTTTCTGCCTCAACAGCAGCAGATCGCCCATGTGCCTGGCATGTTTGTCCATCTGTGAACAGGTGAAGTACGGAGTTGTTGTTGCCATTATTAATCAGCGTACAGTGAATACCAGTGCGGGATAAGGTTCTGTGCACATGGATCTTTAAGTTGGTCGACAATCCGAGAACCCATTTCCTGAATGTTTCCTTTCTTACAGCAATGAGCGTTTCAGCAGGAAATCCCCGCGAAGGTCGCAGCAGACAACCGCATCGACGCCGTGTACGTAGATCTAGCGGCAACAGATCAAGGCCCGGTGGCCAAGACATGCACCTCCAAAAATCTCGTCGTCGAGATACGGCGACTGGTTCTTGCGCAATTGCGCCATCCCGATCCCCGATTCCCGCCCCACGTCCATTGTCGCCAATAGGGTTCTCAATTCCCTCAACTGCGCGATCGAGCTATCCCCCTTCGCCCAATCCTCCTTCGCCAATGCTCACTGCACGATTCTAGCCCGACTGCGGGGCCTGGCGCGGAATGAGGACTTGCGGCGAATTCAGGACCTGCTACGAAGTTCCTCACCCCATTTTCCCGCAGAGCGGCGACGAGCTTTTTCGATTGGGTGGTCTTGCCGCACCGGTCGCATCCCTCGAACACGATGAACGCCCCGCGGCCTGCCGGCCCCGCCCCGGCCATCAGCGCGCCACACCGCCTTCCGCGGGGCTCGGCGACGAGTCGCCGAGGGCCAAAGGACGGGATCAGCCGGGCCACGCGGCCGGCGTCATGTTGGGAGAGGCGGGAGGCGCGCCACGCCGCGCGAGCAGGGGCGGCCATTCGCCATGGGCTCAAGCCAACACAGGTCCCGAGTTTCTGGACTAACCCATTTTTCCTTTGATCAAAGGCAAGGAAAATGTCTCAGTACATGTCGATTCATATCGATCCAGACCGCTGCATATCGATGCATATCGGGTAGTGTCAGTTTTACATCAGCTTAAGGCTGCTAGTAAATCAACGCAATGTCAGTTTGAATTTTAAAATATCTTCCTCGTAACGCTGCGTCCTGGCCATAGTTCCTTTGTGTTGGATATTCATTGTGACAATGGGTTGTTCAATTACGCCAAAACTATTACGCTCTTGTCTTTAGTGGGTCGGGATACCAGTACTTTAGAGTTTCCTTAGAAAAACCACTGGCAGAACCATTTGCCATAGGCAATCCTTGATCTCAAGGTAAGGTGGACCAGTTTCGACACTCTCCATAGAGCTACACCAACACCCTTCAACTAGAATCCTCCCATAGGTATTTGTATTATTTTTGCCATATTTGGCTGTCACCACTATGTCGCGGCCCCATCGGCGGCCGTTGGTTTCCGAAGGCGTTGGGGTCGCCCTACCCTGTAGCATGGTTGTTGGCGGTCAGCCAACCTCTCCACCTTGGACGGTTGGCATAGCCGGGGCAGTCGATTCAATAGTCGCGTGGTGCGCCCAATGCTCGATGGGGATCGATCCCCAGAGCCTACTATTGGCGAGAGGTGGCAGCGCAGCGATGTGGTGGTTTGCTGGCTCGCGGGTGGCTAGAGAATGGGCCAAAGGTGTTATGTGGATTCACAACATGCACAGGCACTTATCGCATGTGCGATGCCTGATCGTGGGTCCATCACGATCACACAAAAACAAGACAATTCAAGTGCATATCCAGGCACATCATCATTGCCTCTTGTTCACCGACAACTGACCCGTTTCCCATTGACTTAAGTACCAGCCCCCTCTGTCTAAAGCCCTAAGTACTACAACTTCACAAGGCCATAACTTTCAACGGATTTGGGCATTTGAAAAGCCTAAGGACATCAAGAGCTCCCAACACCAAAGAATCAATTTAAAGTAATGACTACTCACCACAGTAGAAAATGCCAATAACGCCTAACCCCAAACAACCATGTTGCAACTAGGTCTCACGGCTTGGACTGTAACAAAATTAATATTTGATATATTAATTAATATTATGTTCTCAGATATTGCTGGTCGTTTTTGTAAAGGCAACTTAATTTGGTGTATTTTTGGCACTAACCATCACAAAAGTGTGATTTGGGATGCAATGGCATGCTGCGAATTCTACAATTGGAAACATGAGGGGTATGGCAGTGTGGGGCCCCCATTGTGAAATGAATATTGGATTCCAATACACCAAGGCAAATAAATCCTAGGCTCATAGGGCCAAATCCTGAAGGGATGCCAACTTTCCAATTTGTCGGAAGGCCTTCATTTGTGATTTCCCCATAGGCTAGTGAGTCAGTGTTGCGGGGCTCTTTTAATGGCCTCCGCTGGTCCCTTTTTGTCGCGCGTGTCCCCACTTCATCCGCCTGCACCCGGTTGGGCCGATGGCCCCCTCCGCCGAACCCGGCGGGCGTAATCGGGGTGCTCGCTCGTTTGTTGCGCGGTGGGCCCTCTTGCGCTCTGGGATCGGGTGGTCCTGCCATTCGAAGACGGCGGGTTGCAAGGCAACTTGCTGCCCGGGCCGCGAGGCCCGTGCGGAGCGCGGCAGTGAGCCAAACGGGTAACAGAGCGGGGAGCAACGCACCCCCGCGTACGTACTGGTGGTCGGCCACATTCCGGCCTGACCACCCATCACACAGACACCACACAATGTACATCAGCGTGTCACAGCTGTATCGCCCGGCATACCCCTATATCGGACCCACTATCGATACATCGCAGCCCAGTCTACCCCCATGGGCTGTCCCTTAAGTACAGGGACTTCCCGAGGCCACCAACTACTCCACAACTGGGGGATTTAGACAAGTAAAGAGCCTACGAGTATCTAGAGATCATAAAGAATCCAAATAATAGGTCCAATCCCATAGATAACTAGCCAACCAAGACTAATGGTCATAAATCTCTCGACCCCCATGTGTTTCCATAACAATACTTCCCCCTGGGGGGAGTTTTCCCCCTCGAAAACAAAACCGAAATCAATGTCCTCTATCGGCTGCCCAATGGTTGACCTAACTGTGAAGCTAGTGTCACCTCAGGCATACTCCACTAACCATCTGTCTAGTCCCTCTGCGAAATTTCGGGATATGTTCCAGTGTACAAGAAAATCAACCGACCTCCTTGCTATCGGGACCTCTTCAGTATCACTGCAACAGTTGCTCATCTCAAAATTCTCCAAGTCAGGTCTCTCCCATCACTATGTCGGATGTACACTCGTGTTCATCTTGAAAGCAGAAAAGATGAAATAATACTATGTCCTATATCCGAATACATCAAGTCAGCACGAGTGCTATCTACCTGTACACTAAGTGTGTTGCCAGTCGACCAGGAGCATCCGACTATCCACTACCTGACAAGTCTGATATAAAAATAGAAACATATGAGCCAGCTGTCCATCCGGGGATCGGTATACATATACTGATAATCCTCTCTGTCCTAATCCCTCAGATGAATCTCTCCAAAGTATTTTTCCCTCTTTGAAACTGCAGTGTACCTTAGTTATTCCATCTCTAAATCCACCATGACAAGGTATCCCAATAAAAGATTTCTCGACTCCTCACTGCACTGATCAATTATAGTCCTCTATATCTCAGCCCAATCATCAATCAGTGAAACATTGGCCTGGCCTCAACTTCCGGTGTCCCATACCACTATCAGTCTTACCAGCACCAAGCCTCCTGTCTCCAGGACTGAATAAAACTCAACTCCACTCAGATCTAAAGATAATGATATACAGATCATGCACCACTGTACTGAGTCAACAAAATCCCAACACCATGGAAATAAAATGAATAACCGCAACTCCTCTCTCAAAAGAATAAAGGTGTCTGTAGCTCATCTTTTTGTTTTTACCTCTCTCCCGGATCCAAAGCTCATAAAAGAATGACAGATAAAATCAACAAATTTTGTCCACTTCCTTCCCGTCTGTGCCCTCAGCCGGGATAGTCTCACCATAGGATGTTATGAAAACGATCCAGTATCCTCAAAAATTTCTCAATCAGACATTTGGCGCCATTGTCCGACTGTCTTCCGGTCTGGGCCCAGCCAAATGTGGTCATGATTGTTAACATGGGAGCAAATATGAGCCTCCTCATGTCACAACCATCAATCTCAATATCAGCCACACAGCCAAAATGTCCGACCGTCATCAAAGCAATCTCCTCTAATCCAACTCAATATGCCTCAATTTCAATACGGGTACAATCTCAACCGCTGCCTGCAATTGAGAAAGGACTCCTCGAGTGTGATCAAGTGGCCTCGACCTCAATACCCGACCACAGCACAGAGTACTACTGATCTAATATGGGTCATCATCCTTGGATTCCAACACAATCGTCGATACAGCAAAATGTACTCTGGGCGCTCTCGGTCGACCTCCTATTATGGGCCCGGAGGGAATGCGAACAATGCACAGGGCGCCCCCATTTTTAATGACCGGGGGATGGGCACTTCCTTTTACGAGTACACTGCGACCGTCGATAACCTCTATATCCAAGAATGTATGTATGACCAATATCCACCAAATCCCTCATACACTCAAGTAATCATCAGCCCATAGTACACACCAAATATAGATCATCGGTGCTAGCTCTACCCGTCACTGCTAACCACCATGCAAGTGGACGGGTCTGCCATCCTCTATAACCATCCACCGATTTTGACCTTGTGTGTCTGTACCTGAAGATGAGGATGCTGAGACTGGAAGCTATCTCTGTCCTCTAGCTCCCTGCTACATCTAGCAATGTCCAGCTACTTCCCCCTGGGGTGCATCGACCGTCCTCGGCGATGTCTATGTGGCTCACTGCTAGCCTAGTACTCACATTCTCCAACAAGAGAATTGAGTGTACCAGTCCAATGCCCCCAATTGCACTTGGGGCCTGCAACTGTCCGCCACGAGAGATAAAATCGAGTGCAAACATAGATCAGGTTTCTACTGATAACCTGGTATGTGAGCATCATGAAATCCCCGCACTGCTACCATCCTCACAATCCTCCTAGCAGTGAACACAAGTAGGGATGTACAACTCAAAAGAGGATGACCTTCTGTCTCATGGAATCGACCAGCTGTTCCTGTCATATTCCTCTTGATCATGTTTGAGTTGAAATCACATAACATGCCCTCATACTACCCCATGTATCCAACACTCATGAGAGTCCTATGACAGTGGAACACTCTGATATACAATATAGAATTAGTAACATGCTCAGAACTGCCGGCTATGTGCAGAACCAATAAGATCACAATGCCAACCAACTCCAGCACACATGTGCAATATACCACTGCTAAAAGCCTGCAGAGCAATAGCCCTGAATCTGGCTCCTGGGTCTGAGGCTGCCCACAGCAATGAAGTCAGAACAGTCTCTATCCACCAAATCTGCAACATATGGGATCCTCATCAATCAAGGAATCCCACTCCCAGAACATCTCTGGGGTCTCTCCCAATGGGGCATGAGACTTTAAAGCACCGGCTCCCTGATGCCTAGATGTCGCATCTCCTGAGACTGCTGATATGCTTCAGCTCGGTGTAGTGCCTGGCCAGGCATGTACCACCCTGCATCTACCACTACCTTAACCACACAGACGCATCAAACCGATACTGAGCAAAGTGGCTTTGGCTCACTGGCTAGCCAAACCACTGATCACCTGACGCGACTATACCAGTTAGAGTACGAAAGAATACTGGTATGTTAACCTGACACTGACTCAGGTCTACGTCAATCCTACATGGCAGTAATGCCGAACTGCCTCCTGGTCTTACTGACCAGCCATCCCTGAATCAACACAGTGGGTGCTATGTAGCCACCCTAGGCTTCCTCTGATCTCCCATGACTATCCCAACAATGACCAGGTCCACCATGTACCATGTTTGCGGGTGGAAAAATGACAGCATATACATGTGGGGGATGTCAAAGACCAGCCTGCCTTTGTGCAAAGAATACACGGAGCATCGCTACTGTACAGATGCAGGAATCCAACAATAACAATGAATCAACAAAAATGTGAATCTGTGCCTCTCCACTCTGCCCACAACATGGTATCAATCTATCTCATGGGATACGACTTGGCTGCTTGAGTGTGCTATCCCCTCATAGGTACATCGTGCACTACTCAACAATGATAGCAGCCCCATAATCCACTGAATACTCGCAATATGGTGTCGTATAAATACAAACAAAATCCCTATCAACTGCATACCACTGGACACGAAAGAATCATCTGTGAGCTATGGACTGCAGACTGGGTAGACATGCCGGTGTAGTCAGAGGCTCTCGGAACTTCCCAATCCTGGTCATAGACCAAGACGTAGTCCCTATCTCGCTCAGAGTGACCCTTTTTTCCACCAGTCAGCCAGACTGATCAGAAGGTATTCAACTAGTGATTCCCCACAGGCTTACCCATGTACTTCGGACAAGGACGAATCCCTGACCTTTTCGGGGGCAGTGTCCGTGAGTCCTCAACTAGTCTAGTCCCAACTTCACAGCTAACCGAAACCGGTTGCCCCTTGCCTAGGACAGGACCACCCAGGAACGGCCTCTAATAGCCTCACCTACCAGGACACCTCAGGGCTGACGCCACACCGAAAGTGGGCACATGTACAGCCCAGGTAACTCAGAGGTAACCTGGTTGATGTCCCGTCTATACCAGTCTACTTGCACCCCCCTAGCGCATCGTAGGGCCCCCGACAGCTTCAACCAGGTATGCCGCGACTAGGCAGGTTCCTGGCGGGGTTAGCCTTCTACGACCGCACTAACTGGGAAGGTGTCCCAGTCTTCCCTCTCCACTGGCACACCGTGGCACCCTACTGTGGAGAGAGGCCCTATAAGTCACCCCAACCGCACTTCGGGTCTAGTGCACTGGCACCCTATGGACCCAGGACCTGGTGTACTGACACTCTAATGGCCCTTGGAGCCACACGAGGACTCCCTCACTAGGGGGTCTGGTGTAATGGCACCCT
>CAJHUC010001875.1:0-45953 GCA_905146915.1 Ostreobium quekettii
TGCAAACATATTAAATGAAGCGGAACAAAGACATCAAGAACATTAAAAAAATTCAAGCATTATCTTCCATTTTCGGCCCCTCTCACCCCTCGTCCGAATGCTCCTCCTGTGAAGGAGCGCACGGTGGCACCGCCACCTCCGCCAGACCGGAGGCCATAGAAACCTCGTGGGAAGGGCCGGCCCCATGCCTCCACTTCTTGGGCGCCAGCCGCAGGGCATTGGTAGTGCTGCCAATGGTGCACAGCGCGCTTCCCGCCGGTGGGGCACCGCCAGTGGCGTGGGCCAGCTTGGGCACCGTGCCCGCGTGTCCCACCGCACCCGTCGGCAAGCATGCCGTGGCGGCGCCACCAACGCTCCCAACCCCGCCTGCCACGGCCACCCTTGCCGTGGCTGCTGCCCTCACTGCCACCGCCCGCGGCCCCGCTTCCCGCGCCCGAGCCGCGAGTTATATAACCCGTCCTCCGGCGGGGCCCCGCTCACCACCCACGAGGGGGTGCCCACCCACTCGGGGCAGGGCCCCCCGGGGAGGTGGGCAGGGGCCCGGCCATGGTCCATGCGCCTGTCTGCCATCCGGCTGCTTTCCTGGAGTCCGGCAAATGGAAGCCTGGGATGGGGCGTGGGCAGGGACATGGTGGGGCTGCTGACAGCACAGGTCCGCGAGTGGCTCCGCACCTCCAAAGGCCCCTCCGCGATGAAGTGACATGTCAAACCTGCAAATCAGAAGATCCTCCTTGTCAGTTACACACTGTCTACTACATATTCTATGAGATCCCCCAGGGGGATTCCCCCCCCGCAGCAACGACCACAGCTTGCCGCAACAAGCCACGCCCCCGCACGCTGAGTGCCAGCATGCCAAGCGCCAGCACGCCAAGCGCCAGCATGCCAAGCGCCATGTCCACCAAGAGGACTTTCACCAAGAGGCCCAAGGTACGCGCCCCAAGGGGTACGAGGGAAAGGGAAGGGGGGAAGAGCCAGTGATATTTGGGGGGAGGGGGGGGGGGAAACAGCGCCAGCGCCATTGTATGAAGGGTGAGCGTGGGAGGGTGTCGCCGCGGATGTGTATGGGGCAGTGGCGTGGTTTTCGGTGTGTTCGTGGGCAATGCGCCCGCCGAGGCGCCCAATGGGGCCGCGGGGCCCCCTCTGCCGGATGGCCGGCGGGCTTTGCGGGGCGCTCGTCTTGTTTGGATGTGCAGTATGGGCCTAGGCCTGCGGATTGGCCGGGCGCAAGGCGGCCGTACGCGCAGTGGGTACGCGCGGCACCGTGCGGCCTGCGGATGCAGCCGCTGGGAGGCGAGAGTGGACACGAATGGAATTACAGGCTGATGTGCAGGGCCGGTCACATAACCCCCACATGCAGCGGTACACAATCGACAGAACAATATATCGAATGTACCATATCAATGGTATCTCATCCCCAGGTACGGTAGGGGCCCAACCTTAAGTACTGCAACTTTTGTAAGCTATAACTCCTCTACCGCTAACCTGTTTGGGATGATTCAAAGACTTATGGAAAGCTAATAGCCTCCTCTATCCCACCTAGGTACAATCTCATGTCTATTATCATTTCCCAGTGTATAAGTTGAGTAAACCGGCTACCCCCTAGTAGTTTACACAAATGTACTCCCCCCTGGGGGTAGTTTCGCCCTCGAAACGTCTAAGCGAAACCCAATGGCCTAGTTGTCCTCAACGGGTCAGTCTCTCTTGATCATCTTTTTGAGTTCTTCTGGGTAAGTGAAGCTCTCCTCTGGAGTTCAGGTAGCGTCGTCCAATGAATAATCTTTCCAGAGCACTAAATACTCCTTGCGCCTCTTGGAACTAGGTCCTGCCCACCGCCAATGCAGTAATTTATCGACATCGTACGGCTCATCCTCTGTGGGCTCTATGTCCTCAATCTGACCCACCTGAGTAGGGTGCGCCCACTGGCTGGTTCTTAAAGGATGCAGTAAGTTGACGTGGAATATGTTGTGAATCTTCCACTTCTCAGGGAGATCGAGTTTATAGGCCACTGGTCCCACTTAACGAACCACAAAGAAAGGCCCGACGAATCGCCTCTTCAGCTTATGGATAGGTGCATTCTTTAAATCCAAATGCTCAGTCGATAGTAGCACCTGATCCCCACTACTCAGCCTCAGTTCCCTTCGCTTCTGATCAGCTTGGGACTTCATCCTGTCTTTGGCCCGATTCAGAAATTTCAGAGCCGTTGAGAAATTCCTTTTGATCCGGTCCACAAACTGGTTGACCCCTTCAATCATGGTGGAGTCGTGATCCCAGATAAGGTCCATGGGTGTACACAGATGGAAACCGTAGTTTAGATAAAATGGCGTGTACCCCGTGGCCTGCGTCGGACTGTTGTTGATCACGAATTCAACAATAGACAACATTTTCTCCCAGTTCGAACCTTTTTGCCCGCCATGCAAAGTGCAATGCAGAACCATCTCCACGACCCTATTCACCACCTCAGCCTAACCATCTGACTAAGGGTGGTATGCGCTGGACATCCTCAGAGAGCTTCCCACAACGTTCCATAGTTCTTTCCAGAACTTGGATATAAACCGTGGGTCTCTGTCGCTCACAATAGAACGTGGGATCCCATAAAGTTTTTCTACTAAAGTCCAGTAGACATGGGCAATATCAATAGCATTGATTGTCTGCTTGACCGGTGCAAGGTGCACCATCTTGGTGGCCCTGTCTACTACAGTAAGAATCCCGTCATTTTCATTCTCTGATTTTGGAAGACCTTTGATGAAATCCAAGCTCACATCTGCCCACTTTTGTTCTGGGAGCTTGAGCGGCTGTAGGAGTCCAGCAGGTACACGGTGGATGGACTTTTCATGCTGGCAAACTGGGCATCCTGTCACAAAGTCTCTGATATCAAGGGTGTGCTCAGGTCAGTAGAAAGTCTTTTGTATATTCTTCAGTGTTTTGTGGTATCCCAGATGTCCTGAATAAGGGACTTCATGAAGTTCCCTCATGGTCTGCTCTTTGATGTCTGGAACATCGGGAACCACCAGTCGCCACTGTGACACCTGGTGCCTGTCGCTGTCCTTCATCTCCAGAAATCCTCTTGTCAGCCGGAAGGATCGACCTCCAATGATTAACGTATTTTTGTGAACAGGCTCCAATTGGGATATGATGTCTGCCCAACGAGTGTCCTGTCTTGTGCCACTTTTAATCCTCTCCCTCATCTCTCTCGCCAAGGATATGCAAGACCTTGCGACCAAAATTGAAGGCCCCACCACTTGGGTCACCTCCGGTCTACTCTTTGCAAAAATTTGATCCAATTTCTTCTGGATCTCATCATCAGACGGCTTTTTACTCAACATCAACCTTTTAACCAACGACTCTTCTTCCTCACGGATGTTCATCAGTTCTTTGACGTTCTTAATGCTTTGTCTAGTGAGGAAGTCAACAGGGTTCTTCTTTCCTGGTATGTGGACTAGGTCGCAGTCATAACCCTGTAAAACCTGCACCCATTTCCAAATTCGCCTGTTGATTGCTGGCTGATTGGGTAGGTTTTTTAGCGAGTCGTGGTCGGCCTGGATGGTGAAATGTTGGCATGCAAGATAATGCCTCCACTTCCCCACTACCCATAGGATTCCCAGCAATTACCACTCGTATGCACCATATCGTGTCTCCACAGGATTCAGTTTTCTGTTCTCATAGCAAATCGGCTGAAGTCCTGAGCCAAAATCCTGCTGGAGTATTGCGCCAACTAACACCTCAGAAGCATAGGTGGTGACAGTGAATTTCCTCTCAAAGTCAGGTAACTGTAGAACAGGGGCGGTGGCCATTGCCTTCTTGAGACCATTAAAGGCCTTCTCCTCTCGGTCACCCCATATCCAATGCTTGTCCTTCTTGGTAAGGTCTATAAGGGGTGCAGCAATCTTAGAGAACCACTGGACAAACTTCTGGTAGAAGCTGCAGAGCCCTAGGAAAGACCTGACGTTTGCTTTTTGGCATTGGCCAATCCAAAATCGGCTTGACTTTTGATAGTGACGGCTTGATACGATCCTTCCCAACATCAAAGCCAAGGTATTCGACTTCAGTTCTGAAGAAGTCGCACTTTGGCAGGCGTCCAAAGAACTTCTCCAATTGTAGTCAGTCCAAAACTGCCTTTATGTGCTTGAGGTGTTCTTTCTTGGTATGACTGAATATCGAAATGTCGTCCAAGAATACCAATACAAAATTGTCCAGACCATCTCTCAACAAATGATTCATGATCCTCTGGAATGTGGCTGGTGCATTGCAGAGGCCGAAGGACATCACTGTGTACTCAAATGAACCATATTCGGACACGAACGCCGTTTTGTGTATATCTGCCTCCTTCACCCGAATCTGATGGTATCCGGAGGACATATCAATCTTTGTGAAGTATTGGGCGCTGTGCAGACGGTCCATAAGCTCCGCGACCTTCGGGAGCGGGTACCGATTCTTGGTCGTTATTTTGTTCAGAGACCTGTAGTCAATGCAGAGTCTCCATTTCCCATCCTTCTTTGGAATGAACAGAACACGAGCTCCATAAGGGCTTGTGCTGGGCCGAATCCACCCCTGTGCCAAGAGATTATCAATTTGGCGCCTTAACTCATCCATCTCAGCCACACTCAGCCTATATGGGCTTTTGTGTGGTGGTGTAACTCCGGGCGTCATCTCAATCTCATGTTAACCACTATTTTTGGGGGTGGCCCATACGGTAGCTTGTTAGGGAAAACGTCCTTGTACTCCTCCAAAATTCCCTTAAGTTCATCCCTGATAGCTAGGTCAGCTTCTTGCACTTTCTTTTGAATGACCTCAACAATTGGCACCTCTGTTTTCACCGGTCCGGTTTCCTTCATCAACCGACGGCATTCTCCCTCAGTCTAGCCCTTGGCTGCACCAGCCTTGGTCTTGGACTTTGCTTTTTTCCTCTTAGGCAGCTCGGCTGTTGGCCTTATTAAACACAGGAGCATGGGCAAGTCGCTTTTGTTTGCCCATTTGGCTGCTTGCCTAACTGACATGAAGTCAATCTTTGGGCGTACAGGTTGATTGACAACACGTCCAGCCACCTTGACTTGCCTCTTGTGCCCGCCTTTGGATTTCTCCAGAGATTTTTCTCGTTCATTTGGCAAAAATGTTTCTAGTACTCTCCCTTGGGGAGACTCAACCGCCCTCGGTGAGGTACGACCAGCCATTGCCTCATGGCCTTGTGTATGTGCCCACTCCTATACCGAGATAGTTGGTTCCCAAAATGATGAAGAACTCAACTTGGCGAGCTGATGACCCCAGTCTGAATCAAGCTCGTTCCTAGAATGATGAGGAGAGAAAACGTGCTGGAGACCAGTAAGGCCACGGTCAATAATCTTGCAGGATGCGTTTTGTGGTGTCTCAATTCCCTGAACCACCTCGAGTTTGTTCACATTTTGCAAAACCAGGGAATTGGTCCTCCAGTCAACCAGCGGCTGACAACATCTAGCCAGTCCTGACCGAGAATAATGTCAATCCTGTCCATCATCGGGACTGCCATCAGTGACACCTTACTGACCGTGCTACCAATACATATCATCACGTCTGGTGCGATTCCCGTGGAGACTACTGTCGCTCCATTTGCCAACTCGAAGGATGAATACACACCAACAAATGATAATGGTGGTCTGGTTTTGATCTGGTCATGCACAAATGATCGAGTGGCCCCAGAATCCACCAAAGCTGGTACACGTGTGTTATTAATCACTGCTCTAAGGATCAGGAGCAATTGATCCCATGCTACTGGCTCAGGGTCTGACCTCCCCTCAGCAATGAGCTCAGTAGTAGCTTCCTTCCGCTGAATCAGGTATTTGGGGACTCCCGCCATGTCTGACAGGAATTCAATCGCCTTCGCAGGCGCCCCAACAGCCTGCCCCTGGGAAGCTAAGGTAGCCCTCTGTGTTGCATGGCGTCTCCGTCAACGTTGACATCTCTCCACCCTGCGCCGCTACTGCCTCGACAAAAGTTGGCGCTTTTTCTGTTATGCACTGAGGTATGTCTGTGTAGTCCAGTCTTTCTGGCCAGATTGGGCTATGATGACTGGGTACTGTTTTGACTGAACAGAGCTAGATTCAGTCAATCCCCTTGCCTCTGATGCAAGGAAGCACCCCACTGACACGGAGGCATGCCGAGCCTCCTCCCGGTCCATCTGACCGGCCATCCCTCTGAGTCTTGTCCTGGTGGTAATCACAACCACCCTAGGCTTTCCCTAACTCAAGCCCTGTCCACGGTGTCCAGACCCTCCAGAATCTAGTCTCGGGTGGAATTGTGACTTATGTTGTTAAGGGGGACGGGCTGAGACAGTGTGCCCTTTCCCGCATGGTGATCTTGTGTAAAAACGGTCTTGTGGCCCTTTTCCCTGCCTTCTTGCCTTTTTGCCTGTTGCCGATTGTCTTGCACAAGGAGCCTTTTCTTTTTACGTCCTCTGTTCCCCACAAATAGTACTCATAGGCGTCCTCCAATCGAGCGACCAACTTCTCAGCCTCATGCAACGTTTTGGGTTTGGCCTTGGCAGCTTCCAACCTGAATGGCTACATAAGACCGAGGATCCATTGATGCAGGGCCGTTTTCACATGGTATTCCGGCACTCTGTTCATCAAGGACCTCATGCGCCCCATGTATGAAAGCGTATCCTCACCCCGACGCTGATATAAATGGAGAAGCTCAAGCCTCGCTCGTGTTTCCCTCACGGGACTCTCAAACTACGCCTTTGGGAGGTTTTTGATGTCCTCCACCGTTTTAGGCTTTTTATTCCCCCGTGAAACAAGCTCTGCATCCCACCAAATCCTTGCATTGCCTGCCAACTGCAAAATGATGTATGGCACTGCTTGGCATTCAAAACACTGCACAAAATCGAGGTAATTCTCGACCGTTCTGAGCCAAAAGTTCATGTCCTAACCTTTATCCCCGGTGAACAAGGGTGGTTCACGCGGTTTGATTTGTACTGTCAAGTTTGAGACTGAGTTACGCGGTAGTGTCGATCTTAATGGCTGTGAAAACCTCCAGTGACCATCCATCTGATTAGTCATCATACGCTGAGGCAAAACTGGCAAAGAATATGAGGTACTGGGTCCTACGGTCTCTCCCATGTCCTGTCAGTCTCCCTGCTGAACTACCAACAAAAATCCAGCAGAAAGTGGAGAGAGTGGTTTCAGCTGGTCAACATCTGGTCTAGCTAGCGTACCCGAGATAGGTCCAGCCTGCAGTTCTGTCTGTGCACCAGAACTGGCTGCAGAACATCCATTTGAACGAAAGTCTATCCCCTTGGGCTCCCTTACTGTCCCATAATGCTGATGATGATCCATCTGGTCAGTCATAATGGACTCGCCTCACGAACGAATGAAGAATGGCAAAGCAAATAAATAAAGAATGGCAGGAATGTTAACAATATCCCAATGTCCGGCACTGCGTCCCAAATCCCGGCACAACTGATGAAATTGACTGATGCTGATAACTGATACTGAGGTAGTCGGTAGGCTAACCGCTCGGAGGTCCAACCCTAGGTATATCCCAGAGCGTAGTCCCTGATATCGCTCAGACAAGCCCCAGGATCCACCAAATGACATCTCCAAGTCAGTGGGTACTATACTTCCCCAACCAACAAGGTACCAAGTGGCTTCACCACAATAGTTCCAGAACAGCCCTTTACAACTGGTTTCTTCCTAGGTTAGCAACAAGGAATTTAAAAATACTCAAAGAGTATTTTACTCACCCCTCAAAAGAGAGACTTCCCTGCCACACCCCCGGGAATGCCACCGATTGATCAAAAACTGAACCTTCCCTGTCCCCCTTGCCTAGGGAGGACTTCCCGGGGAACGGCCACACAACTGCCTCACGTCCCGACCCACTCGAAGCCCCTCCGCCACCCCTCGCTCGGATGGCAGCTCGGGGGGCACTGGTCTAGGCTAGGAACAGTAGGAGTGTCTGCGCAGCAACTATAGGCTGCTCTCCTACTGCCCTGTGTCGCGAGTGATAGGCACCAAGAGCTCCCACTCTGACTGCCGCCTGTGGGGCTATGTAAGGTGCAAGCTGGTCCGTGTCCTGTCTACCCGATTCTACTGACACCCCCCTAACAACTGTGGGGCGGCCGCCGGCTTCAACCTGGGGTCAGCCTTTTTTTGGATAAAGTACTGTTGCCACCAGGCGGGCCTGTAACCCTTCATAGTTGTGTAGGTTGGTCAGGTACAGTCCATGACTCTCAGCCCTTCGCCCCCCGACCTCCTGGCCAAGTGCCCTAACGGAGTGTGACGGCCCCCTAGCTAACACTGGCCCACTCGGAGGGCCCCGGGCCTGGTGCACTAGCACCCTACTGGCCTCTGTAGATCAGGCTTTGGTGTTCAGGCACCCTACTGAGCCTCTTGGGGAGCTGTCATACTCCACACATAGTCATTGGGTGAATGTAGAGGTTGTCAACTCCAGTCGCCGAGAAGCTGCTATCCATTAGCTAAGGGGGTTTATGGACCCCTTAGCTACTCCAAAGAAGCTGCTGTCTGCTACTGTCCACCCACTGAGAAGGATAAGGGACCCTCTCAGCTATTTTAAGGAAGCTGCTCCTAGGGCACTGCTCTCCACCCACTAAAGAGGTCAAGGATACCTCCTCAGCTGCTCCAACGCAGCTGCTAGGTAGTCAGGCCACATCTTCGGGTAGTCAAAAGCTTCCTTAGAGGCTCTTAGAGGTCGCCTTTCCAGCTCCACTTGGGTCCTAGTGCTTAATAGTACTATGTAGGGGTCGCCACTACACACCCCCTGCCGCGAGGCCCCCTCCAAGAGTCGCTATTCCACACCCCCGGCAGCTAGCACCCCCCAGGGGGCGCTATTCAGAACCCCCCTAGGCGCCTGTACTGGTCATGGGCGCTATTCGGCACCCACCCAGCGACCTGACTCGTCCGACACACAGCAGACCCCCTCACGTCACTCCGGGGTCGCTTCCCACCGCTTCCGCTATCACATCACGCCCGACACGCAGTCCAGTCAGCCACTGCGCAGTCGGGGTCACGGGACGGGCGGTCAGTCTGCTCCGCCGCTGTGCCTCACCCCCCTCCGGGGTCCTGGCGCTCCTCACCGCCCGACCCGACGGCGCACGCGGCCGATCGTGCCGGCCCGCACCTGGCCCTGGCGCTCCCGATCCACGCCTTCCCACCACCGGTCATGGCGCGTGATTCCGCGGCGATGCGCCGCTCCAATCCACCCGTCCGCGGCGGGCTCTGCGGGGCGATTCTCTCCCCCCCCCCGCCGGTTCCTTTGTCAATGCAACAGCATGCGCCTCCCCCCACGGGGCCGGTCGTGCGGTCTGGTCATCGATCCGGGCCGATTCAGGCTCCGTCCCTCACAGGCGCCGTTGCCTGGCCAGCCGATGTCCCCAGGATCCACTCGATTAGGGGGGCCCCTCACGGGTCGGGCTCCCCTCTCTTGCTCTCGCGCCACATGGCGCGCTTCTGCCGTCCGCGTCCGCCAGCTCCGAAACCGCCTGGCGTGGTTTTCGGTGTGTTCGCGGGCGATGTGCTCGCCGAGGCACCCGATGGGGCCGCGGGGCCCCCTCTGCCGGATGGCCGGCGGGCTTTGCGGGGCGCTCGTCTTGTTCGGATGCGCAGTATGGGCCCAAGCCTACGGATTGGCTGAGCGCGGGGCAGCCGTACACGCAGTGGGTACGCACGGCACCGTGCAGCCTGCGGGTGCAGCCGCTAGGAGGCGAGAGTGGGCACGAATGGAATTACAGGCTGACGTGCGGGGCCGGTCACATGACCCCCGCATGCAGCGGTACACAATCGACAGAACAGCGTATCAAATGTACCATATCGATAGTATCTCATTCCCGAGTACAGTAGGGGCCCAGCCTTAAGTACTGCAACTTATGTAAGCTATAACTCCTCTACCGCTAACCCGATTGGGATGATTCAAAGACCTATGGAAAGCTAATAGCCTCCTCTGTCCCATCTAGATACAATCTCGTGTCTATTATCACTTCCTAGTGTACAAGTTGAGTAAATCGGCTACCCCCTAGTAGTTTACACAATAGGCAGGGAGGGAGAGGGCGGGATGCCAGGATCGGGTGCGGTTGCGGGGAGTGGGCGTTGCCGCCCGCGTGCGCGTGGATTTGCGCATGTTCGCATGGGGGGAAGGGCCTTGGCACAGGTGCACCCGCAAGAGGGGGGGGGGGGGGGCGAATGTTTCATAGCAAATGCATATGGGGAGGGGCAGGAGAGTGCAAGGGTCTGGCCGCTTGTGCGCGTGCAGGGACAGGGCGTCGCCGCCTACCCCCAGATTTCCTGTGATGCGCCGGCAAGTGGCTTTGGAATTGCAGGGCCTACAACCGGCACATGTATGGAAGGGGGGTCGCAATGATGGCTAATCACCTATAGTCGAGCAGCCATATTAGACTTTAATTGGAATGTAATGTAGTGTTGGGGCAATCCCCACCGGTGGGGTTTGCGCGTGTCGTGCATGCGAACAGCACGAGATGAGCACCTCCCATTGTGGGGGCTGCCCGGCCTGCCATCTCTATATGATATTACAACAATCAAGCACAGGGGGGATGGCACATCCATTTAGACTCAAAGTAGGTTAGGGAAGGACGCTGAAGGTGTTATGAAGGGGTATTTAGCACACGTCATTGGCTATGGGTTTCTGCGGGAACACAACTGTCAACATGATTCCCTGAGAGCAAATGGGCGAATTTGGTGGCCTGAACCAATACCACTTTGGGGCTGCTTACATGTAGGATGCATGCAAGCTCTTGGCAATGGAAACCAACACTCGGGAGTTGTCAGTGAACCTATCGGTACACTTGCTATCATTCAAGCACCTAAACTCAAAATCGTCGTTCCTTCGCTGCAGGGCTCGGTGTACAGGGAGCCGCGAACAGTGCAGACTATGCTCGCTGCCGAGATGCTCATCGGGAAGAAGCGGAACGCCGGCAGGCCATCGAAGTTGGCAGAACGTCCCGTCCACTCGCCCCTCCCCGTCGACCAGGCCATGATAGAGGCGGAGTTGGGCGAAGAGCAAGGGATGGCTGGTGATGCCTGGGGCGAGGCGGGGCAACCCCGCCTCCCTCCACCGCCCCTCGGCAGGCCGCATCCAGCTTTGCACAACATCTCCTCCACCGCCTAAGCGAAAGAGGCTCGTGATCCAGCCCCTCACGCTTCGTTCCCCTCTAAAGACTCTCGATTCATCATGGCTAGGCACACAACACCACAAGAAAATCCTACGGGGAGTCTTCAACCCTCCACCAGCTCCTTCTCCCAAGAGGAAGAGGTCCTGGACACTGCCAAAGCACCGGCTAGCCACGTGGATGGCGAGACCCTGCCAACCAAAGATGAGGTTCCTGTACCTACGGCAGAGCCTCTAAGGAAGTCCAGGGCCTGCGACATCCAGCTCCTAGAGCACTGTTTGGCGCATGATTTCCTGGGGGATTCTGGGGAGGACGAAGACCTCTACCCCTATCTGCATTGTGGGGAGAGATCAGTGCACGTCCTCTGTGGATGGCAAATCCCTAGTGCCCTTGGGTTGGAAGGAGAGGGTTTGGGGGTCTGCAGGGTCTGCTGCCACGACTGCTACTACCACGCACTCCTGGGCCGCCTTGACTGCAGCCTAGCTATCGATATCCGGGAGCGGATCTGGGAATTCCTTGGGGCAAATAGACCAGATATTGTTGGGGAATCCAGCGAGGCCACCGCCTTGCCTGCTTATGGACACCAAGGGGTTGGTGTGGACGTGGAGGTGGTGGGTGGTACGGCGGAGGGGGCAGGGGTTGCCGACCAGCTGCAACTAGATATTGCCGGGGAGGAGGTGACGGCCTTGGACACTTTGGCTCGGCAGGAGGTTAGCCTTCTCTCACATTCCAAGGGAGATTCTGATTTGCCAAGGAAGCAGAAGGGGCCACCATAGAAGCGGAGGAGGCTGCAGAAAGGCGAGCCGAGCAAGGTCCCTCGGCCCGGGAGAGGCCGTTCGGCTAGGGCGGCAGCTGCCTCGGCCTAACAAGAGGGTGACGCAATGGAGGTAGAGCCGGTGGAGATCGACCCCAACGTAGGGTACGATTTTGAGGCCTGCCTCCACGTCGTCCCCAACAAGGACAGGGCGGCGCCGAGGCTGTTGAGCGTCTGGAGGTGACTCTCCTATGCCGGGCTCAGGGACCACGTCCGCCTTGTCCACGGGCGGACCCTCGGGAGCCGGGGCATTGAGATTTAGGAGCCGTTCCTGAAGCTCCTCTCGTCGGCCATGGTGTACACCAACAGGGGGAACCCCCTTAGCTTCAACCGGCGCCCACCGGTTGAGCTAACGACGAGGGCCTTCATGGAGGACCACGTCCGGTACTTTTACGGGAGTTTCCAGGCCATCAACTTGACCCCGGTGGTGGTTGTGGTGGACTATCCATGGCTGGATCCCGTGGCAAAGGCAACAATAAACAAGATATACCGCAAGTGGAAGGAAAGGGAGGGCGTCAAGGACCTCCTTGCCTGGATTGAGTACAACCTAAAAAGATCCCAAGGGGAACAGTCCAAATTCGAATCTGCCCACAAGCCCACCTTTACAATGATTGTGGGCAACCACTCCACAAAGGCACAAGTGAGGCTACTGAGGCAGGGGCACAAGGACGTGCAGGAGTTTTGGGTGGTGTACATGTTCTTCCGGCAACAGATCAGGGATGACCTCTTCAGCTTCCTGGCAAGGGCCGAGAATCTGCTGAGGTTGGAGGACGCCAAGGCCGTCGGCAACTACTCGGACCACACCTCCCCCATGCATGTCATCCCCTTCATCCGCAAGATGTGGAAGTCGCTTGGGTGCCCGCTGCGGATGCTCCTGGGCACCGCAAAGCCAAAACGAGTGCAGAGCCCAAAGACCGACACGGAGCGCTGGTTCAAGTTTTACACCCATTTGAACAACACGATGGAGCAACCCCAGGAGGGGTCCCTTCAGGCTGACAAAAAAGACAAGCGGGAGGCAAAGAAACGGGTGGAGGTGGAGATGGCCTACGAGAAGGAGTTGGAGGATGTGGAGGGGAGGAAACTCACCCCTAAAAAGCTTAAAAGGGCCCGTGAGCAGGTGAGCGTTGGGAGCCGGGCCTGAACTTTTCTTCCGTTTTGCACATTGTTCGTCCCGTTGGAGGTGGCTTTGTTGGTTTCAAGGATGAGGTTTGCGTGCGCGACACACGAAACCCAAACAGCAAATACCGCCTGTCCACAAATGATGCAATTAGTATCCGTTTCTTTGGGTAGGGGCGTTACTGCTTGTGGGCACCAGCTTGTCCCACATCTGAAAATTTGGCGATGATCGAACCCGCGGTGTTCCGGGGTGGGTGTTCTTTGTATCATAGCCAGTGCACTTCATTGTTTTGCTTCTTTCTGACCATCTGGTCTTTTAGAATGCGGGCCCTAAAGAAGAAGGAGCTGAGCATGAAGAAATACATGAGTTCTGTTGCAAGGAACTTCCCGTCCAAGATCTACATTGCCGAGATGAGCATCGCGTTGATGGGCAGACAGGCCCATGATGCGTGGATGCAGATGATTAGGATGCTGGAGGGGGAGTCGGAGGTCGTTGGGCTGTCACCGTCTGTGCGGCCCCATGAGCGCAGGGTTTGGCAGGCCTACCTAAGGAATATCTCCGCCTACCCTGAATTGTACTATGTGGAGACCTTCGGGGCCATCCTCAACGGCGCCACGGATGATATTGTGCAAGTCGTGGCTATCCTGCGGCACAAAAAAGAGCGGTCATCCCCCTCTGTCACCGATTGGTTCATTAGCCAGAGGGAACATGCTGAGTGGACAACCCGCCTCCACACCTACAACTACCTTTGCGCCGCTCTGACTGTGAGGTTGCCGAGGGTGCAGGGTAAAGACCGGGAGGAAATTGAGGGAATGTGGGAGAACGAGTTCCAGTCGGTGGCCGGGGGGGACACCAGGTTGCAGTCCTCGCTAGGAGTGTGCAGGAATACTACCCTCCGCAACTTCGTTCAATCCCTTGACAAAAGTGGCAGGGACCCACTCCCAACGAAAGTGAGGAAGGCGTAGGAGTTGGAGGATGGGCCCAAGTACGAGGACATGCTCATGGATCTCGGGGTGAGCAATACAGCAAAAGAGCATTGGCTCCCCTAGTTCCTACTGATGACCCAGGCCATCTCTGATGAGGCAAGGGTGGGGGGCTTTGGGGACATGATGCTGAAAAAGATAACCTCAGCACACGCCCTTCTCTGCGGGGGGCTGATAGGCTCAATCAAGGAGTGCAAGGCGACTTTGCTGATCTTCCAACTCCGAGCCCGGGACCTCGTGTTTCACACGGAAGCCCAGGTCCTCGTCCGACCAAATCAAAAGGACAACCTGATTTTGACCAGAGTGGGGACCGGGCTTTCATTCATGACCACCAATGAGGCGGACTTCCTGGAGCCATTCCTCCGGGCCTCCCACCTCTGGATGTGGTGGCAGCCCCCCCTCCTCTACAGCAGGTTTGATGTCCCCGGCTACCTCTAAGCCATGATCGTCACCCCGCTGTGGGAGCTGGCATATGTTGCTGGGACGGTGAGTGCATTGACCCACTAGGCCCAGCAATGTTCGCCTGCATTTGCGCATGCGGCGCGCACAAAGGTTGTCTTCCTTCGTGTTCTCCTATGCCTTTTTTCCGTCTGTTGCGTGGTTCTAGAAATATTCTCTGCTGGCGGGTTCCACTGCGACCATGACAATATTCCCCAATTCAAGTGGGAAATGCTTGTTTTGCACAGGCGGATCCCTGGCAGACGGCGGGGATCACCCAGAAGTAGGTCGAGTTCGACTTGCAGGGGAAGGACACCTGGGCGGCACTGATGGATGGTGCTGGTTTCACCGGCGCCAAGATATTCGACATCCTGAAGTAGTTCATAGGGACCCGGGGTAGGGGCTGGCGGTAGAACCTATATAATGCCCCTTGACTCTGGCTCAGAGACACCGATGCCAGACGTCACGAGGCCCACGCATAGATCCCTGGCAAGGAGATGCCAGAAGTGCTCCCAGCCCCCGTTGAGAACGAAGAGGAGGGCAGTGATAGGACACACACCATGGCCTTCCGGCACCCTACTGGGGACATCGACTTGGCCACGGATAACGTGCATCTCCCCGATGCCATGGCCAGGGCTCCCTCCATGACATTCACGGGTTACGTCTACCACGCCACGCCGGGAAGGGAGGGAAGCGAGAAGGAGTCCAACAAGCGAAAGCTGGCAGGCGGGTTCGTGTCCTGGCGACTGATGCAAGTGCTGCGATGGGTTGTCCCTAGGCTGGTGGTGGACTTTGGCCACCAAGATCCCCGGAAGCTCCTAGCTCATTGCAAGGTCATGAGGGCAAGGCTCGTTGAGGGCAACGCGAGGGAGCAGGATGCCTATAAGCACATGGAGGGATGGACCCAAATCGAGCTGATCCTGATCGACCCGCTATTTGGGATGGACAAGCACGACCCAGAAGTCGGCCTGGCCTGGGATACGCCCGGGCAGCGTTATGGTAGTGCGGACGTCCGGAAGGTGCTGGATGCCTGCCACGCATTGGAAATTCTGCCCCCCTCTGCTTCCCGTGTCAACGGCGCCCACCACTTCAACATGGCGATCTACATCCGCCACAAGGACGTTGAGTCTATGCTTGAGGCGGTGCACAACTGGGCCAGTACGAACGACTATCCTGCTAAAGGGCACTTCCTGGTGACAACGGGTTGGGACGAGAAGGCCCACCTCTGCAAAGGGTTCAAGATGCCAGGCCACGGCATCCCGATCCTGGTGGCGAAGTTGAACCACAGCCAGAAAGGGGTGAGGGCGGACGACCTTGGGGGCCGGCCTGGGGGGAGGATGACCTACTTCTTCCCCAAGCCGGAAACGTTGTCAAAGTGTGGTAGGCATGAGCTGGACTCGCTGCTAGTCGGGGACTGCAAGAGGAAGGTCAACCGGACCTAGAAGTCCCTAGAAGAATTGCGGCTTCTGATGCGTCTCTTGACCCCAAGCGTGGGCCCTGTGCTGAGCTTGTACAACGGTACTACCATGTCGATGGTCGCCGCTCTTATGGAGGGATGCGACATGCTTGAGTTTGAGACAACGCGGTGCACAATAACTGCACCCACCGCCGCCTTCAATTCCTCTTCCACCGGGAAGGCCAGCTATTGACCGCCCTGGAGGCTGGCCGGAACCTGGAGGCATGGGCCGTGCAAGAGATAGAGGAAGCAATGGAGAGGCCCCGTCTGCTTGACGATGCAGTGAGTCCTGGCTAATTTTTTTGCATGTGCAGCGCATGCAAAACCCCTCATTGTTCTCACTGCTGATGCGCCACGGGTATCCTGGCAGGACTGACCCCCTGACTGTCTCTACAGCGCACTGCAATAGGATTAGCACCACTTCTTGAGAACCTTCAGGCGTTCCTAGACAACGACAGGGCCCTGCAAGGCACGGCATTCACGTTCGGGGAGGCTTACGCCAAGTTGGCTAAGCCATGGTTCCAGTCAATCTCCCGGGAGGAGCTCAGTCTCATCAAGGCCAGAGGTGGCGCACTCACCCAGGTGTTGTTTGGGGGACCGCAAGTACTTCCTCCACACAAGAGCGGCTGGGAGGGTTGTCACCCTCGAGCAGGTGAAGGATTTTATCAAGCAGAATAGGAGCAACAAGGACTTCTCCAACGACACCGCGGAGACGGAGCACGCCCTTCAGACAGCGGTTTGGATGGGGTGCTGTGAGCAGTGGCCCTCGTAGTAGGAGGAAGACCGGTAGCGGGCAAGGCTGAAGCCACCAATACCTGACCCCACAAAGCCCGTGACCAAACCCGCAATGACAAGACCCCCAAAGCAGCCCAAAGAAAGGCAGCTGCCACTGGAGGGCCTCAAATAATGTTGCCACCCCAGAAACTAGTGTTTGTCGAAGATCCCGGTAGCAGCAAGGTTGATGGTGCCAAAGGGACCCAGGAACTCACCTCGGCTCCATTGGCTACTTGGGTCCTTGAAACGTAGGCTTCCAAAGTGGGCTTCCCCTCGACCATGTCTGAGTAGTGCAGACCTGCAGTGTGCAAGGAGGAATGTAGAACACTCTTATAAAATAATGGGATTTTGTGACAATGTGACATTTTCTGGTTGCCTCGCACCTCGTTGGTCTGACATTTTTGCGTGCCCCGCGCATGCAAACAAACACTTGTTGTTGCTCGACCTATCAAGAGTGATGGCAAACACTTCGTTGGGATTGTGCAACATGCTCTCATGAACTTCTTCTTCCAACTCAGAGTCAATGGATGACAGGATTCCCTTCCCCGGTGGAGTGCAATCACCAACAAAGTGTACGGCCTAATAGTTTTGAACAACAAAACCCAAGAGATCATGCCACATGCAATGTGCATCGACAGGGATCCAGGAAAACGGATTGGACTGGGTGGATCGCTGGTCATATGTGCCCACCTCCAGCGATTGGCATCAACAAAAACGCCACCAGCAAAGTTCGGCATGCATGTGACACTGGATTTCATCGAGGGTCCCCTTTGCTAGCTATGGTCGACTATATCACATGTGGAGTGTTTGTGCGTGCAGCGCGCGCAAATAGTGCACGTGCCATTCACATTTGCCAGAACGCATGCACATGTGAACGCATGCACCGCAACGCTCGTGCGCGGTTGTCTCATTAGAACATCCTCGCTATGGAAGCCGCTTAGCATGTGCACAGGCGGGAGCCTAGCAATCACACAGTACACCCCGCAACCCCCTCCACACAACTGCACTAAAGCCAACGAGGCTCATTTCACACATGGCCATCAATGCAAGCAAAGGGCGGCATACAAGGTGCCAAACGCTTGCGCGGTGTGGCATGGCAATGCCACTGTCAGATGCGATGCTCCTGAATGCTATCGGCGTGTGCTGCTCGACCGTGGCAACGGCCTTGTGGGTGGGTGTCACTGCACTCCTGTGGACCAGTTCGCCCAGTTTCGACCTCCCCGAATCTGCCGAATCGGAATAGTCGCCACGTCATGATTCGGGCACATGCCGGGCACACGCCCCTCACTCAATCCCGTGGTCAGTGAGGCCCCAACCGCCTGGAGGCCACGTGCCCGAATCTTGACGTGGCGAATATTCCAATTTGGTGGATTTGCTCAGAGCCACATTCATGGATCTCATTGTCGTGTGGTCATTTGTTGCCGTGCCACCACCTCTCCACTGCGCATCGAGGAGCATGCCATGCCATTGGGACCATATCGACATTGCCATCGAGGTGCGCCCCGGCGCCCTACACTTGCCGCAGTGCCCATGGCGCCCCGTTCATGTCCGTCGGGCGTCGTCATCGCCAATGGCAGTTCCTTTTTGTTCTTCCTATGTAATGTTTGGCTTGGAGCCGCTATCGATAGCCGTACTGATCAGATACATCACCACGGAAGCTGCCGTGGCCGCTACCTTTCAAGCTCCATCACGATGTCACATGTGAGCCCGTCCCCTCCGGTGGTCCTTCGCATGGGCAATGCACATAGAGGAGCCCCACATGTGAGGTCGGATCTCGTTCCCTCAATATGTGCAACACAAGCATGTCTCATTGTACATAGACACCAGCGGCATAGAACGCATTCCCAATTGCGTGCGCCGCGTGTGCAATTGCCAATCCAATGTGGAGCACATTCCCGATTGCACGCCCCGTGTGCGCAATGGCCAATTCAGATCTCATTGTACGTGGACAGTAGCAGCGTAGAATGCATTCCCGATTGCATGCGCAGCGATTGCAATGTCCAATCCAGCGTAAAACTCATTCCCGTTTGTGCGCGCCATGTGCGCAAACGCCAATCTAAATCCCATTGTACGTGGACACTGGTGGCGTAGAACGCATTCCCGATTGCGCGCAGCACGCGCGCAATGGCCAATCTAGTGTAGAACTCAATCCCGTTGACACGCGCCGTGCACGCAAACGCCCATTCAGCATAGAACTCATTCCCGTTTGCATGTGCCGTGCATGCAAACGCCAATCCAAATGCGTCTTCCACTGGCGCTTCGCCACGGACGACACATAAGTGCAGAATTCAAGACCTCTGTCAGCCTCCCCCCGGTGTATCTACCCAGTCTCCGCCTGACGTTGCACTTGCGTCTAGGAAGGGCAATAGTGCTTGCAAATAGTGGAACGTTCACCTACAAATTGACGTCCGTTTGTGTGCGGGGAGCACGCAAATCATTAAATATGCACGTAGTAGTTCCCGGCCGTCATGCGGTGGTGGACAAAATGACGGATCTATTTGAATCATGTCTGGTGTTGTAGCTCCGCTCCTTTGAAATGGCTTTCATGGTCAACGAGCATTCCAACTTTTCAATTGCACAAAGTTCCAGTGTTCCTACTCAATGATTGCGTGCGCGATGCGCACATTTTGTCTAGGGGCATTGTGTCCTCGCCCCCTTTCTTTTTGTCGCATTGGTATCAGATCCACCGATGAAACTACACGGTTGGACCTTCACCCCTTCATTCCGATTGCCCAGGGGTTGTGTGCTTCCCCGCCTGCCCTGTAGCCGGACCCCTCCGCAGCTGGTCCCCAACTGTGCGTGCCCCCTCATGCTCCGAGTGGGCGATTGGGACAACTTCTCCATTGCACGATTCCTCATGAGCTTCGCTGGTTCAACTAGTGTTAGTGTGTTCGTTTATCACAATTTGGATCTGGGTGCAGGATGAAGTTGACGACATCATCCATTTCAAGTTGCACCATGCCGCGAAGTGGCAGCCATTCCGCGTCTTGCGACATTCTGACTCCCGACGTTCGTACCTCTCGCACCTTGCCGTGCTAGCTTCTGGCGTCTCGTCCAGCTGCATACAAGAGGAGACCGTCGAGTTCATGCATGACTGCTTTGGCAAAATGACTTCTCTGAGGAAGCGAAGGTCGACTTGCTCGGATGGCCAAGGGGGCAGGCGTGACCTCACCAAAGATTCGCCCAAGCCGACAAAGAGGAGAAAGCTCGAGAAAGTGGAGAGGGCTGTCACTGATGCCATGGCCGTAGGGGTCCCCACATAGTGCTGCCCCCGCCAGTGTCACCAGCTCTTCTCGGCCAAGGAGCTGGTGGTCAGGAAGGTCGTACGGCGATTCGCCGGTTTGACAAGGTGGACGCCAACCTCCGGGCGAACATCTCGCGCTACCGGGTGGGAAGCCGATCTTCTGTGGAACCCGATGGAAGCAGCGGCCTTGCTGGGCCCCATCGCCAGCACTACGAGTGGAGGGTGAAGGGCAAGGTGGTGTGCACCAAGGCGTTTGCCAGGTGGCACGGCGTTTGTCATAACACCGTGTACCAAAAGAGCACGCAGGGTTGGGACCGGAGTGGGGTTGTGCCGAAGGTGCACCACCATGGAAACTGGAGGACCCACCGCCACGGGAAGGGGAGGTACGACTGCGCCGACTGGCTGGGGGACCTCGTCGGCCGCCTCGCCCAACCCTTCCCCAACCGCACAGTGAGGGACCGGTGCACCAGGGAGGTCAAGGCCAAGGAGTTCCTACCGGCAGGGCTGTTCTCCACCCTGCAGTCCATATACAAGTACTACTACTATACCACCGCCGCCTGCCAGCCCCCCTAGGAGCCCGTTTCCTACACCACCTTCTGCCAAACGTGGCTTCAATACCACTTCTAGGTAAGCGGTGGCCCATAGACGCTAGGGCCCCCCTCCATCTTCCAAGCGCCTCGGTCAGGCTTGCCTGGGACCGTCGGTGACAGTGTGGAATCCTGAGCTTGCATCTTTTATGGTTGCCGTCCCCAGGTGCGCACGTACCGCCACCAGCCCTTCACCAAGTGCGACACTTGCATGAAGCTGAAGGAGACCACCAGCCTCACCACAGGGCCAGCCAGGGAGGCCGCCTTATGGACACTCCGGTAGCACAAAGCGTATGTCACCGCGGTGAGGAGGACAATGGAGGAAAGGAGGCGGTACGCCCTCGAACACCCCAAGGAGGACCTATACCTGAATATCGACCAGGCGAAGATGGCGATCCCCCACGAGCTGGCCAAGAGCAAGGCGGACAAGGTGGGGCTGCCCCTGACCACCAAGCTGATGGGCGGCATCGCCTATGGCCACCGCTGGTAGGGGTTCTGGTCGTTCCCGGAGTGGGCGGCGTCCAGCAACCTGACGTTCACGTGCCTCTGCAACATGGTCCGGGATGTCATCCGCTGTGACGAAGCCGCGCCGGAGATCCTGTCTCCCTGCCCTGGCCTACCCCCTGTGCTGCACATCCAGATGGACAACATGGCAAAGGACAACAAAAACCATTACCTGCTGGGTTTCTATGCCATGCTGGTGGGGAAGCGGGTCTTTAAGGAGGTGCACATGTTTTTCTTGCCTATAGGCCACACGCACTAGGAAATAGACACCACCTTCAACCTCGTCGCCTCCGCCATCAACCGGGAGGGGGCGCTATGCCTGGAGGACCTAATGAACGTGGTGCAGTGGGCGTGGGGGGAGCACGTGCGCATGGGGAGTTCATGGGAAGTGAACACAAGGGTGGACCGCATTGCCAACTTCAGGCGCCTCCTCATGTACAAGCATGACTGCCGGCGGGGTGTCAAGGAGAAGGACGATGATGTCGAGGAGGGGGATGTGGGCGTCTGGATGCACACCTTTAGAGGCCTGGGAACCGGGAGGAACAAACAAAGGTGCACTTGCAATGGCCGACCCGGGCGACCTCTATTGACCCGCCCCTTGTCAAGTGTGGGATTCACCTGCGTTCGCGCACGTCACGCACGCAAAGACAAAGTTGTTGTCTTGGTGGTGACCGGGGTTCTGAGGTTCCTTCCACCGCCTAAATGCAGCTTGTGCAATGTTGTTTTCTTCCCCGGCTACTCCTCCATGCAACTCTGATTGCGGGCTGGATCTTCATGCTATTGCCGTGTTTGCTTCCCCCTTTGTCGGGGGTGCTACACGGCTCCGTTGCGGGGGTGGGTTGGGCCCCTGTCTTTAGATGTAGCATCCACACTATCCTTCTCCTCTCCCAATCGCGGGTGTGCTCGGTGTCTGTTCCTGACAGAAACCTGGTGGCATCCAAGGAGAGTTTGCATGCTTGATGCACACAAACCCTCGCGATCTTTGGCGGCGTTCTAGGGCTGGACTCCTTGATTTGTGCTCGACTTTCCAGTGTGCTTCCTGTGGCTTGGTCGTTATGCGAACGGCGCTGACCACAATGACGCCTTCCTGGCTTGACAATGCTTCATTGTGGGTGTTGCGGCCCGTCGGCACTGCCGACTCGGCAGCCGCTGGTTTCCGGAGGCTCTGGGGTCCCCCTGCCCTACAGCACAGCTGTTGGAGGTCGGCTGGCCTCTCCACCTCGGACGGTGGGCGTTTCCGGGGCAGACGTTTCAGCAGTCGCGCGGTGAGCCCAATGCTCAATGGGGATCGATCCCTGGGGCCTGCTGTCAGTGAGAGGTGGTGGCGCAGCGAGGCGGTGGTTCGCTGGCTCGCGGGAAGCCAGAGAGTGGGCCAGAATGGTTACAACGATTCACTGCATGCGCGCGCACATATTGCATGCGCGATGCCCGATCGTGGGTCCATCGTGGTCACATCAAGACAAGACAATACAAGTGCGCGCCCAGGCACATCGTCACTATCCACCGTTCACCTACGATCGACCCAATGTCCTCTAATTCCAAGCATCTCACACCCGACCCCCTGACCCTAAGTACTATCACTTCAGAAGGCCATATCTTCGTCAATTCTTAATGGAATCGGGCGTTTAAAAGCTCGTTGGAACCAGCAAGCTCTCACAAAAGTACATTTCCCAGATTACGTAATCGTCACACCAGAAAATGCTAATAACTGCCTAACCCCAAGTAACCACGTGACAGTGGGGTGCGCTCCTTTGGGCAGGTGCTTCCACCTATTCAAGTTCGTCTTGGAGGGGGGGTGGTGCCCATTGTGTATGCCCGTGAACACCACAGAGAGGACAGCCCATGGGTGGGCACACCCGACAACCACGGGTGGCCGGTGTTTGTCCCGGGGAATCCCCGAGGTTTGCCGACCTGCATTGGGAGCCACACGCCACACTTCAAGATTTTGAGGACGTCAAGAAGAGGGTCCTTGTGAAACTCGCCAGGTGGAGGCGCCAAGTCAACATGTGTGGGGACCCCACCGCCGTGGAGGACATCAAACAGCGCAAGCTTTGCCAGATGTCCGGGGCCGTGCGCTGATGGGAGGGTTTCATTGCCTCTCACGAGTGCACATTCCCTCTGGACGGGAGTGGTAGACCCATGTTCGCCATCGACGAGGGGGCCACCCTGTGGCTGGACGGCTTGTCCCCTGCCTCGCTGGCCACCCCTGCCATTGCGCCCGAGAACGCGCCCACCACCGCCTCCAATGTCCCTGCTCCACCCGTTGCAAGGTACGCGCGCATCCATGTGCAACATTCCATTCGCCCGCGGTGATTCCACTCACTCCCCCCCCCCAGTTGCCATGGTGCCCTTACCATCTCGCCATCAGTGCCCTCTGCACGGATATTGGCCCGATGCCCGGGGAGCACCCCCTGTTGTTCGGGCACCTCTCTGCACTCCTCAACAATAGAGAGCACAGCCCCTTCGACGCCGCGTGGGACATAGAGGTCGGCCACCAAGTGGTCATCGCCATGTCCAATGCCGACGCCAAGGAATGGGGCTGGCACTTTGGCGTCGCCATTGTTAAGGGGGCCAGGGCCACAGAGGGGTGTGGGCCCATGGTGAAGAAAGTATTCACCATTGCGTATTACGAGAGCAAATTCAAGCCCCGGCCCCCCTACAACTTGGGAACCCTCCATTTTGACGCCTCATACGATGCCCAACTGAATGGGCGGTGGGTGGAAGGGCGGCAAATACGGGGGGAGGTGTCCTCTGACAACGTCATTTGTGACGTTTGATTGGAGGCCAATGGAGCTGGGAGGGGGTGCATCCACCCCCAGTACAAATGGCGTCTCCAAGCAGAGCTGAAGCATTGGGATGAAATGTGCTAGACAGGGGAGGGGCCATTTCTAGGCCTAGCAACTTGTAATTTCAATTGTGTGTAACAACAGTTGTAATTGTTGCTACAAGGCCATGTTGCACCCACAACTTGTGGGTCACATGGGTTGATTGTGAGGTGGTTGTAGGCGTCCTTGGCCGCATAGGTGGGCCGTCCAGGAACGGGGACGGACTAGGAACGGGGACGGGAACGGGAACGGGGACGGACCGGAGTCCGTCCCCGTCCTTGGGCCGGACAGATTTGGGACGGATTTGGGACGGATTTGGGACGGATTTGGGACGGACTGGAATGGACTGGAACGGACTGGAACGGACTGGAACGCGTCCGTTCCTGACCCTGGAACGGACCCAGGAACGGACCCGTCCCTGGGACGGGAACGGACACCATTGCCGTTCCCGTTCCGACCAACTTTGGACGGGCCCACCTCTGCTTGGCCGGCACCAAACTATTTTTTTTTGTGCGCAACATTGTGGTTTTCCTGTCCACTGGGTGACCCAAAAAATGCCATGCATAAGTTCGTTGTTGTGGTGCGTTTCTTGCATTTTACTTGTGCACAAAATGCATGTTTTGTTGTTTTCCGTGACCCCCTTACTATCTAATGATTTAAATGAGCAAAGTCTTCATTGTGTTTTTGATGCCGTGTTTCAATAATAATAATTGTGCTAGTTTGTTGGACTCTTCCTCATCGATAGACTTACTCTGGCATACTAAAATGTGTAAGATACCTAACTTTCATGCAAAATGTCGGTAAAGGGGCCACGAAAAACAACAAAATATGCATTTTGCGCATAAGCAAAATGCAAGAAACACACCACAACAATGAACTTACACACAAACAGGGCATTTTTGGGGTCACCCAACGGACAGGAAAACCACCATGTTGCGCACAAAAAAAATAACTTGGTGCCGGCCAAGGACGCTTACAACCACCTCACAATCAATCCATATGACCCACAAGTCGTGGGTGCAACATGGCCTTGCCCCGCTGTATGCCGGGGGTCCACATGTGCACCACAAGCATTTCCCACTTGAATTGGGGAATACTATCGTGGTCACAGTGAAACCTGTCAGGAGCGAACATTCCAGAACCACATAGTTGATAGAAAAAAGGCATAGGAGAACACGAAGGAGGACAACCTTTGCGCGCGCTGCGCATGCAAACACAGGTAAACAAATGACAATTTTGCGCACAAATTTCCCTGTTTTTTGACGGCCAATCTTGAGCACAACCGTTTTGCCCAAAAACACATAATTGCGATGTTGCGCACAAGTGCACCTTTTCGGACCTTACCAACATTTTGCACGAAAGCTAGTTAGATAAGGAAGCAGGCATTTGCTTGGCATTTTTTATAAATGATTTATCTTCTTGAACTTCAATTTCTTGTGTCAGTCAATCATCCAAAGTTGTGCAAACAGAGGTTAGATAGGGCACCTATGAAGTCTCACCAAATCTATGGTATCACCTCACGGATGCTCTAAGGACTATTGAGATTTCTCCCCCTCATCAATGGGTCACATGTGCAGATACATATCTCACGAATTGAATATGCAACTCACTAGAGCAACCAATCCCAATAGTAGTGGTCGGCAAGGACAATTGTGGGCTATAATGTTAAAATTATATTTGAAGATATGGCAAACGATTCTAGAAATTTCAAGTTTCCAGGTATTCACGATGAGGGTTTTCAGCCACCTTGGTGGCTGCCATGCTCCTCTCATTTTTGCCAGTGGCTGCTAGCATACGAATAGGCACGTGTATGGGGGGAGAGTGCATATTGCACACTACCCAACAAAACCAGTGTTTGGCATCGGCGAATGTGAAATAGAAAAGCTTTATACTTCAAATTGCTACATTCCCTCTTGATGAATATTTGCATTATGCAAATTATCATATTACAACCCAATCCAAGTAGAAACATAATTTCAGTGCCCTCGCATTTTCAATTTTATGATATTATACTGTGACATATGGTAATGTCAATCCAGCCATGCTTGCAACATACTTCCTCCATCTTAGATTAATCATTATTAGATTAGTAATTAATAGATTAATTATTAATCATTTATTGTTTGGAGCATTCTTTCTCTATTGCACTGATACTCATTTTTAATAAAATGCACCCAAAGTTGTGCTTGTGAGTTTAGAGTATATTATTGTAACGTGGCTACTTGAGGTAAAGGTTTAATTGGCATTTTTGGAGTTGTGATTAGGAATCTCTGCATTTTAACACATGCTGATGAGCTTATTCAGAAGATCTTGATGCTTCTAGGCTTTTGAAATACCCAAATCCATTAAGAATTGGCGAAATTATGGCTTTGTGAAGTCATAGTACTTGGGGTTGTCGACGGATAGGGGCTAGTCCTTAAGTCTAGAGGGAAACGGGTCAGACATGGGTGAACGGGGATGGTGATATGGTGTCTGGACACGTGCATAAGTTGTCTTGTTTTGATATGATAATGATCGTGTATCGCGCATGCGATATGTGCGCACGCATGCATTGAATTTGTGTAATCTCTTTGGCCCACTCTCTAGCCTCCCGTGAGCTAGCAACCACTGCCACACTGCGCCGCCACCTCTCACTGATAGCAGGCCCCAGGGATCGATCCTTGTCGAGCATTGGGCGCAATGCAAGGCTACGCACTCGACTGCCCCAGATACGCCCATCGTCCAAGGTGGAGAGGCCGGCCAACCTCATGCAGTTGTGCCGCAGGGCGACCCCAGCACCTCCGGAAACTAGCGGCTGCCAACAGGGCTACAACAATTGTCAAAACATAAAATCAATGCATTAAATATTGACGATTTGGCGATACTCTGTATTAAGCAAATTTTCCCAGTAAACCTCGATATAATAGGGTCAAAAATGACCAAAATTGACTTTTTGTCTAATCCTCAGAGGTCTTGCGTCCTTCTTGGAAATTTGTAACTAAGTCTTTTGGAACCCACTCTTCTGATTTTGACCTTGTTTTGTAATTTAGAGTTTATCTTTCAAGAACGTTACAAGGACGTTACAAGTTGTAACGAATTTCGTCTTTCAAACAGGGGCAAATAATATGGGACAAAGGAAGAATGTTTGTATACATATGTGTGTTTGTTTATGTTTACTCTGAAACGATGATTTTGCATCACCGCCATCCAAAAATTGGTGCATCTCTCAGGTTACAAACTTCTGAAGTTTGTGAATCACAATTAAATACATCAAAATAAAGGTTGGAGTGCCTTTGGTTACATTCACATAAGCAATAATGATGGCCAATGTCAAGTGTGGGTTGCACAGGAAGTGAGAGCGCACACTTTCTGAGCATTATTTATGTCGTTCAAATCTGTTGTAATAATTTGGCTCCCTACTCATTCTAAACTTTAACAAATAAAGCCAACCCTTTGTGCAAGTTCCCCTTGGATATGTTAAGCATTCCCTATTGTGCATACCTAATGCTCAATGTAGAATCCCCTAGGATAACAGCGACCAAATGAGATAGTTGGTGGGGCTTCGGTCAATGTATTACAATGGTGATGGGCCCCCTGATCCAGACAAGGTCGAGTGCACCGGCGAGCTAAGACAAATGGCCTATGGGGTGCCCACTTTTATAGGTGGCGTGCTCCCCCTCTCCTCGTGACACTCTTGGCCTCATGTAATGTCCAATACAATCTTGTAATGCCAACCTCGGCCTCCTGTAATGCCACCTCGGCCCTTGGAGAGCCACTCACATAGTCCCTTGGCCCCTTGGCGTACCTCTAGCAATGCCAGGCGGCTTCCCCAAGCTATACCGCATCCCTCCAAGGTACCATGGTCGTAGGGGCGCTTGTACCTATGATCCGATGTAATCCGGGTACCTGACATGTGCCCATACTACCGGATCAACCCCATAATCCCTTGGAGTGTACTCCACCACTTCCTGGCAGCTCCTATCCGCCCATGACCGCGCACCACATTATAATAGACTATAATGTTCATAATCACACCGCTTCCATCAAGGAATAATGCCCCAAATGGCCAGAAATGGGTTAAGTAATCTAAATTGCCTTAATAACCTCATTACACCGAAAATTGGCCCATTTAACAAGATGAACATGGCGATTATGATTAACACATTTTTAGACTAAAATAAACTCATCTAAGTCATCTAATTACCAGTCAATGTATAGTACAGTGTCCAGTCACTACACTCAGACCCCCAACAGTAGCATGCTTGTCTTTGCCTATCATCAATATTTATTTGGGTATTAAGGGCTCGTTGGAAGTTCTCACATACCTCTACATTTGGTAGGGCTACTACCCCTACTAGGGGATAGCTCGGCAAGGACGATCACCAATACCGAATCGGTATTGGTATTAGTATTGGTGATATCAGATGTCAAGGGCACACTAGTAGTTCTGACGGGCCTCCATGAAGTCACCTAATTCGAAGGCGACACTTCCCATTTGGAGGTAAGTGTCTGCTTGGAAAGGGCGATCACCAACTTCCATTCCGATGTTGAGTGTATGTTGGTAGTTCTGATAAGCCGCCACAAAATTACGCAACTTTTTAGCCACCTTTCCCTTTGGGAGTAGGCCTTGGGTTGGCCAAGATAATTGTCAAACTCAATACCAATATTGAGTGCACACTAGTAGTTGTGAAGGGCCTCCAGTAGACCACCCAGTTCTATAGCCATCATTCTCATTTGGTGGTAGCTACTTGCTTGGAAAGGGCGACCATCAAGTTCCTGGCAAATGTCAAGCACATGTTGCTAGTTATGATGGGCATCCACGAAATCACCTAACTCTCAGACGACATTCCCCATGTGGTGATAGGTGTCTACTTGGTTAGAGCGATCATCTTTACTGGCATTGATGTTGGGTGCAAATCAATAGTTCTAACGGGCCTCTTCAAAATTGCCCAACTTTTCAGCCTCCCTTACTATTTGGTAATAGATTCTTGCTTGGGAATGGCCAATATTAAATTGGATTGCAATGTTGAGTGCGCATTTGTAGTTATGATGGGTTTCCACAAAATCACCCAACTTTGCAGTCACCTTTCCCATTCCATAAAAGCCTCAGCTAGGGCAACTTGGTCATCTAACTTGATTGCGATATCAAGTACACATTGGTGGTTCTTACGGGCCTCCTCAAAATCACCCAACAATGCAGCAACTTCTTCTATATAATGGTAGGTGTTTGCTACAATATAGCAATCACCTATATCAATTTTGATGCCAAGTTCTTGCTGGAACTTAGAGCGAGCTTCCATAGAGTCTCCCAACTTTCACAGTAAAAACCAGGCAACATGACACAACCCTGGTATGGTCTGCTCAAAATCCAATTGTGTACTTTTGGTAAATGTTGTCTCAAAACCACACAGTCAATACACACATTGACACAGTTTTACCAGTATACCTTGGTAAACCGTGTAATTGTTCGAGGGTACACGGTTAAAGTTGTGTCGATGTGTGTACCACCTGTGTGGTTTTGGGCCCACATTTGCCAAAGCACATAGATGGATTTTGAGCAGACCGTGTCAAGACTGTGTCATCTGGCTTGCTTTTTCCTAGCGTTTTCCACTATAGTTGCTAAATGATGGTAAGCGTTGGTTTTGCCATAGCGGTCATCAAACTGGATTGAAAGTTCAAGCACTCATTCGTACTTCTCATGGGACTCCCTGAAATCACCCAACTCTTCTGCCACTATTCCCATGTGATGGTAGCTTGATGCCTTGGAATATCGATCATCAAATTCAATTTTGATCAGATTCAATGTTGTCAAGATTCAAATTTGCCACAATTCCTAAGTTGTGCAAGATTGAGGCATGGTGAGCCCTGTTGTCCTTGATATCATCACCAGCGGATTGCAAAATCGCAAGAGCCTCCGAAGCCTCATGGATCCATGTATGCTTCCCTTGCCTCTTTACATTTCTTAACTTGGCTGTGCATTTTACTATGCATTTTTGATCAAATAGCGCTGATAATGCTTCGCTCACATCAATCCTGTGTTCTGGCTAATATTTGCCTTGATCGTTGACCACCAGTTTCGTCATCCTCAACCCACTCTGGTAATCATGCTTCCTTTCCAAGTACTTCAAGTACGCAATTAGGCAACAGCTGATCTTCGTAGTCTCCATGTCTCCCATGCGCATCATCAATGCAGTGAGCAGATTTCTATATTCGAGCGCACACAGCTCCAATCCGCAGGCCCTCTCCTTGGTGTCCGTGTAAGTCATTTTTTGCTGATATATTGTATTCTTGACGATATACAGTCATTTGGAAGTCGTCATTTGCCGATATACCTGTGCTATGTAGCGCATGGCAATAGCCTGGTAAAATAACTTGAAACTAGCACACAACGCTTGTTGCTGGTCCCTACCCAAATTGAGCAATTTGTTTTCAGGAAGAAAGGCAACATTGGATGCACATTCAGCCCACCCACGTCATTGCCGCAATTTCCTGAGGGACCGCAAAGTGACAGTAAGCCCCACTTCATGGCATCTTGTATGACCTTTCCAAACTAGCCAAAATTGCACTGCCCAAAGGGAACGAATGCATGCAACTGTGCGAAGTAATAATGCAGATCTGCTCTGGCAATTGAAATTTTGAAAACGCCAGGCACGCCAGCAGTTGCTGTGCTTCAGGACACAAGGCGTTGAATGAGTAATCCACACGGCTCAGAATGCTGTTGTCCTTATTGTTGGAGGGAATGTCCAAATTCACATCGGTGCCAGCAGTCCCGCCAAGATGTGCTTTGGAGTCTGCTGGTCCAGGTTAGGCGGCACCACCTCCATCACCAAAGAGCATCCCCTCAGAGTGCTCAACAAACTGCTGTTAAATTCGCCGTTAGTCATGAAGCCATGTCACCCAATGACTGGCTCATGACTAGAACATGGCGACTGACTGGGTGTCACAACACCATAGACCAGTCAGCATTGACATGGACAGCCACACAGCGTTGATAGAAAAGCGAGAAACGCACGCTGATAGACCTGCCTCAATCTAAGAAAGTGTCAAGGCATGTAGAAGGCGTCGTGAGAAAGACAGAGTGAAAGACATATTTCTAAGGGTCGGAATAGGCAGCCACAGTTCAAGGCTCAGGCCAAATCAATTTGAAAATAAGATATGGAGCCAGAAATGTGGTTTGCATCACTTGACCTATGAAATTGGGCATTTGTGAGACCGCCGGAGTTGTGAAAACCCGAAAATGGGGGGAAACGCTGTCAAAATTTGGCCAAAATATGGCACATTTTGCAGAATTGGCGGATAATCGGGATATAGTTTTAGGTAAAAACTAGTCGGGAATATGGACGTTACGCTGTCAAAATTATGTCAAGTTATGCAGCTAATTGACAGGATTTGAATGGAAAAATGGGGACTGATTTGGATAAAAATTGAGGAAGTTATGGACCAGAATAGCGTTGCGATGGTGGCTGCCATCAGGCCGTCAATATGGCCACGATGTATGATCATTTACATTAGAATGTGCGCTGCTCTTGTGACCAGCGCATTGGGATTAGTCAAGCAGTTGTACAATGGCTGTGGAACCCCACGTGTTCAAAGGGTTGTTGTCATGGGCGCTTGGACAAAACTAGAAAATTGGCTCAGCGTGTGTAAGTCTATACTTTAGGCCCTTTTGGGGAGCTGACAAGAAGCGAGGATTGTGCTGTAATGTTCCCGTCATGCTGACCTGATACGTAGTGCTTGGGTGATGGCAGTAACACGTTGGGATTATGGAGGGTCGTTTGAGTGAAACGGGGCACCTCCATTTCCAGTGGTTTGGTGTCCATTGGATGCAAGTTGGGACCATCGGTTAGCCATAATTGAGACTGGTGGCTGTATTTAAAGAATGAGAGGTCGGAAAGGAAAACGGCACAGTTGCTTGGCGTACAATTCCTTGCAACCTTAGGCAGTATGACTATGTGCCTCCGCCCGTGCATTCTGCAGTTCCCAAGTTCCCAATGTACTGGGGAGCTGTGGGCTGGGCCACGAGGGCCCCGGGTGTTTATGCTTGTGCGCAAGCTCTGTTGGGAGAGCCCAAGCAGGCGGAGCGTGGCGCGAGACCCTTCGAACGGCGGCAAAAAACGAGGGGGCTGGAACCAACCTTGTGCATCCATTAAAATGGCTGTCTTTGGCGGAGAGGAAGGCATGTGTGCGAACGCCGGGGAATGGACGCCCCGTTTGGACGCGCCGAGTCGATGGGAACAGTGCGCTCTTCGGAACACTGTGGCTGGCTTTGTGGGTGCGCTTGCCATGTGGACTCAGCCGAATGGAGAGGGACTTCCGTCCCCATGGGCGAGGCTAGCGTTCCCACATACTTGGCGGTGGCGTTTGCGGCGAACTGGGCGACCATTGTGCCTTCGATTGGAGGCGTACGGTCTGGCCGCCGTCCCCACGCCCAGGTGGGCGTTCGCCCTGCTCCAAAGCATCAGGCGCAGGGTCGAAGGAGACCGTGGCCTTTGGCCACCTCTCTAGGAAGACACCTGGCTTGCCGCGGAGGGAGATCGAGCGGCGAAGATGCCGCGCCCTTTTGCTTGGAAGTCGGAGGGCCCGCCGACCCTCATGGCCAAGGGCGCGGGAAGCATGCTGGTGAGCTACATTATGCGCTCGAGGGAGGTGCAATGGGAACTGCTGGCTGCATCCAAAACGAAAGTTTGGATCGGCGTGAACGGCGAGATGCCCCTCAAAGATTATACCGAGGGGGCTTGGTTTTCGGACGGTTGCGACGGTTCCGACGGTTCTGAATTGCGATTGGAAACACCCTTCGTTGATCGACTTGCCACATTGGCCGGGGCAGCGGCCAGTGGAGGCATTGATCTCCAAATCCAACGCGTTGGGCGTGTCGGGACGCGTCCAAAATGGGGAATGGAACGTCTTCCGATCCGTTTGATTCGCAAACACCCGCTGGAATTCGATGGGCAGGCAAGAACACGGTCTGGTATGGGTGAGACTTGTAGAGGAGGATGTCAATCGCTAACCCCAGCGGAATCGACTGGAAACTATTTTGAAAAATGGTTTTGGAGAATGGGTGGTCTCGCGGTCCTTTTGGGTCAAGAACAGCTGCTGGATTTCGATGAGCTGACCGACGGGGATTCTGGGGCCATGGGCTTGCACTTTACAGAGTGTCGCTGTGGGAGTTGTGGCAACGGCTGCAGAACCGTTTGGCACTCAGCAGGATCCAATTCCACGACCTCTTGGACATCCCCAAAGTCCAGAAGGACAAAAGCTGGCAACCCTAGCATATTTATCACAGATGTGGGCAATCTTGAGGAATCAACACCGATGGATCTTTGCTGATGTCTGGATGCCCCTGTGAACAGCGCAAACCAGTCAGTGTAGAAACAGAAGGAATCCTAAAGACATGGATAATCTGCTTGTGTTGTCCTGGTCCAACACTATTGCCCTGCTGCATCAACAGAAGCTGTAAACTGCCTCAAGACATTCACTTGAGGCACAATTCAGCAACGTTTGTTCATTGTGTGCACCTGGCTAAGGTCTCTGTATGCAGTATCACAAACGATAGTACCGGCTTTCAATCCATCAGATTCTGCATTTTCACTAGCAGTTGGAAGGCACATCTTGCAGTATCACAGATTCTTCCAGTACCACAGGTACCGGGGCGCCTCAAGATTGCCCACATCTGTGATAAATATGCTAGGGTTGCCAGCTTTTGTCCTTCTGGACTTTGGGGATGTCCAAGAGGTCGTGGAATTGGATCCTGCTGAGTGCCAAACGGTTCTGCAGCCGTTGCCACAACTCCCACAGCGCGACCGAGGCGCGGTCTGACATGAAGTGAACTTCTCAGAGGAGCCTTCAATCGCCAATCCCAATGCAATCCACAGGATGGAACCAGGTGCAAAAAGTGGTGTTGAAAAATGTGTCGCCTCCCGATCAGTCTGAGTTGAGGAAAGTTGCTGGGATCTGACGGGCGGGCAGGGATGCAGTCTAGCATGAGATGAAATTGCCCAAGGGAGCCGTCAATCGCCAGTTACAGCAAAATCGACGGGCTGGAACCTGGCTCAGTACATTGGTTCTGGGGAAGGATTATCTTCCTATGCTTTCCTGGGTTGGAGTTCCACGCATAGTTGTTGGATCGATGGGTGGGCAGGGCTGTTGTCTGATCGGCGGCGGTGCTGGCCAAGGAGTCGTCGATCGCCAATTCCAATGCAGTGGATGGGCAGGAGCAGGGCCACATGGTGGAGGATGGAAAGCCCATTGATGTGTACTTGTGGTTAGCAGCAGTGTATCAGTTTGCTCGATTTGAACGGATGGGTGCACTTGTCTGCTTATATCTATGCGTTGCTGCCATCGCCCTGCTGCCGAATGACCCGATCTCCCCCTCTTGGTCAGTATTTAGTCATGCTTATGTCAAACTAATACATCCCTTTTGCACACCTCTGCTTGTGAGGACGTTACCAACACCAAAGCAACAAGAACAACGCCACTCCACACCCACCCTCACTCAATCTCCTTGTTTGACAAGAGGCTTCCTCTGGGGATCTCTTGCTTTCAGTGGCCATGCCACAATCTTGGAGGGAAACAAAAATTGATTGCAGTGGAAAAATGGCAGAATGCCTCTGGCACACTTTCTGCCCAACATCCTCTTGATACAGTGCTTTACCAGTACATGTAGTGGCCCATTCGCCCAGTATTTTGGCTGTACAAGTAATGACAGTCTTGCAGTATGGTCTGCAGCACGTTTCTCCAGTATTTCAGCAATATAATCAGCTGCACATTTGACCAGTCCTGTAGCAATACAAGCGGTGGCACATAGCCCAGTGCTTTGTTCTGTTCCGGCAGACGTCAGCCAAGCACCCTGTATGAGCACTCTCTGTGGACCACATTTTTGGAGCATGTACGGGCTGAAACCTAGGTGTTCCAGTTCAATAATTCATTCGTGGTATTATCTGTGCAAATTCGATGAATGTGCCACATTTTCGATCTGGCATCCATGAGCTCTTAGGTGGTGATTGTGTTGATTTGCTTGTGGCCAGGTAGGAGCGTGTTCAGTGCACCGATGGCCGCAAGTCCAACAGATTTTTCCTCACCGATCAGTACGGGAAAGAGCACTTAGCGGTGGTGGGCGAAGAGAGCCAGTTGCATGAAGTACTGCACTAAAGATGTTGTCGTCCAGGTGCGTCATGTGGTGTGCTCTGGACGGCCCCAGCTCACACTGCCGACTACTGGAGCTTTCAAGGCCCTCAGGGACTAGGAAAAGTTGAGGTGAAACTTTGCAAGGGAAACAGGGGGGATGAGTCGGGATAGAGGGAAAAAGGAAAAGGGGGCTGGATGAAGGGCGGACTGGCATGCAGGTGTTGGGCCTTGTTGGGGCTGGCAAACTTAGAAAAGGTGCGATTAAGAGAGAATCTCACTAAAAACTTGCCTTCATGTTTTGAATCGGTCAAGAGACTTGCATGCATAAGCAAGGGATCAGGTGCATGCTCCCCTTGCCATAAGGTAGCTAGCACTGTCTACTCGTGCGCACCCCAATTCCCTGTTGTCATAGTGGCGTATGTCCACAGGCGATGGCTCACAATTGATAAGCTCATGCTGCCACTTCTCTGCTCCTTTTTGCTCGTGTGTGAGCTGACTTGGGTGGCCCTCAATATGAACAGCACGTGCGAATGCAAATGCAGTTCTAGAATTATTTATCAACATTGCTGCACAGTGTGTGTGCAGCATTGTTGGGAGTAAGGCTGCGCTGGAATTTTCAGTTAGAGCGTTGGCAGGAGGTGCTCATCTCAACAAACATGTGTGTCATCGTCCACGGCATGGGCAAGATTTTTCGCAGCAGCCCTAGTTCAGAGGAGTTTGAATGTTGTGCAGCTGCACTACGCATCTGCCCAACATGCTGCAAAGATGATCCCTGTGTACCATACACATATGGGAACTATCCCAAATAGCGGACTTATTTTACCACTGCACTGATGACGGGTAACTCCAAACAGCAGCCTTCTGTTGTACAATTTGACTCGGGTTTAGCACATTGTTGATGATCAAACTTTTGCTAATCAAGCATTGATTGCCAGCATAGGCTGTCCAGCACAGCGGAGGAATGCTATCGAAAGAGGATGCGACTGTTGGCCTCAGAGGAGGCAGCTGCTGCTGAACACTTCCAGTCACGCTGGATACAAGAGAGACAGATGACCATGGTTGCTGAAGATAAGGACCGCAGGGCTGCTGCACTGACGTCTCTCGCATGACTCAAGGAGGCACCTACCAAAGAGCAGGTCAGCATGCGCAAGGTGCCTGCAGTTGCCAGGTTTCATTGCGCTATAATGGTTATTTGTTAATAGAAATTAATTGTTAACTATGCAGACGTTGCATAGTGTGCATATTTGCACTTAATAAACCATCTTCAAACTTCCAAACTTGCCAGCTTGTGGAATTTGTCCAATGGACAGCATTGACACGAGCGCATTGTACATGACAGCAGGGCTGGTGCACCGCCATCTTTTGTGTGGCTCAAGGAGGCGCCCTTTGAAGTGGAGGTCGGCACACGCGTCATGTTTGCCGGCCACTAACAAGGTTAAATGCCTGAACTTGGGACAATAAATGAATCTTGCATAATATGGCTGGTGGCAATGGACACGACACATTTTAAGTGCGGATTTGCCAGTATCGACTAGTCCCAGAAAACAATGCCTGGATGATGGTGTGTGGTTGACAACAGCACTGTGTTGCTGCCATCTTATGTGTCATTTCCCAGGTACTTTGCCATGACGCACATTGTTATATGCACTCAGGATGCTTGTTGTAGTGCTGTGGATACGAATTGCATTGCACTGTGCTGCATTATGTTGTCTTGTTGTGCACCAGCACCAAATGATGCAACAGTGTGGTTGCACTTCGTAGATGCATACTGTCCTATGCACGTCAGGTGTACTGCTGTGCATGCCATCCAGGTCAGCACTGTGGAATATTGACACTGCATACTGAGGAAGATGGCGGAGGCAGGTCGAGGAGGAACTGAGGAGAAACCGGCACGCAAGGAGGGCAAGGCTGAGGTGGGAGCCTCATGAAATCCCTAAGATGTCGCCAAGACAGTGAGTGAGTCTCCTTTAGCTCAGATATCCTGTCAGTTTAGTTCGTTTCGGATTAATTCAGCTTGCTTAAAGACTGACTTGTGGATGGCTGCCATGCCAAGAGCCAGTTTTCTCACTTTTCAGTTGTGCACCTTTCCGAACAAGGACATGGTGGTCGATGTGGTGTCAATTTGCTGCTGAACAATAACAGATGACTGTCTACCAATTTGTGTATTTCTCCCTCTCGTAGGTCCTTATGCTGGCAGTGTTCGCTCACGGGGCGTGAACTGTCTCACTGTCAGTGGCCCACTTGTCCTTATCGCACTCTACTGGATTCTGACACAGAAGGTGCCCATCGCTAGCAGAATATGGGTGTCGATGTGGTGCTTATATCTTGTTTCCTGTGGCGGTTGTCTGTTGCTTCTGTTCCTCCGAGTAGTGGGCATTGTGAGGGCGATGCATTTCCACATCAGAAGAACAATGGCAGGGCACTGCCAGAGTCCTTTGAGCCAAGTCATACCAAGCATCCCCTGCTCCATGGACCCCGTCTCCCTCAAAGGCAGTGCAAATTGGCTCAGAGACGCTCCATGCGAGTGCATTCGACAACAGGCATATATTGCTAAGTGTGGTAAGCACCACCGTTGCTCCTGCAGGGCAGTGGCCAAAGGCTGAGGCAATGCATTGAGGCCCTCAAGGAGGTGGGCTCACTCTACATGCCGCTGAAGCTCCTGGCAAATTCAGACATCATGAAAACGGTTAACAAACTGAAAGGCCATCCGAACAGCAGCATAGCAAGGCAATTTCAAGGCTGCACTCTTGGCGCAGCACTTGTTAATTGCTGATACTGATTGAGTGCTGTCAGATCGGTGACAGCTATTTGAAGCAAAAGTGAGGTGTCTACTATTTGTGGTGTGTTTGGATTTCCACAGAGCATTTGCCTGACAGTGCTCTTGCTGCACTTGTGCAAGTCGCCTGAGATGTGCTGCCAGCGATTTCAAAGATTTGGCCATTTTGGCAGTTTCCTGGTGCTTTCCTGTGCAAGCAAGCTTTGGTCATTTGGTCCCCATCAATTGTTGACAGTAGGTTAATTTTGTGGATGAATGTTGCCAGTCTTTCTGTCACACGCAGGTACTCTACATACGTTGCACTACAGTGACGCTCACAGATGCTGGCACGGTGCCGCGTGCTTTCGGATCCTCAGGTATTGGCGGAGCCTGTGGGGCAACTGGACGCGCCGATGCTGAACAATGCGCACGTGCCGACTGCTTTGAAGCTGGGCCCTTGGGACCAGAAACTGGACTGCCACAACGGATCAGGGGCAAGGGAGGAAGTCGACAAAGAGGGCAAGGTTGAGGCTAGCGAGGAAGAGTGGACAGTGTCGGATACCGGGGTGAGCATTCTGGGGGACTCGTTTCTGAGCTTAGAGTAAAGCGTTGAGCGCATGTTCTTTCACTTTTGATTCTAAAACAAGTGCAATCAGACCATTTGCAGTTTTCCTTGCGTAATGGTGCATTTCGCCTGCCAGTTGTTGACACAGTGTTGAAAAGCCGTCCTTTGCAACCATGTATGTTTAATTGTACGCATGCCCAATGGACGCAGTCTGCCAGCACAACGAAAATTGTCAACGACTACAGACAGCTTGGCACTGACAGCCCACAACGCCAGAAGGAGGAGCTGAGGAAAGGTGTGGCTCAGTGGCACAAAGCGGTGCGTGCTTTGCAGGCTTTGCTCCATACATCACGAATGCGATAAGACACTCAGTAGTTTGTTTGCTGCACACAGTTCACTGGTGTGAGCTCAGTAATGTGTCAAGATGGGACACCCAATGTGACAGCAACAGCAAGAATATGTGACCGTTTTTGTGTGGTGTTGTTGGTGCATTTCAGAAGGACTGCGTGCACCCTTGGGGCAAACCTGTCACGTCGACAGTGCTTTGCCAGCGGTCGCCATCAGCACACACCAACTGTTTGCGATCAGTGAATAATGTCACGTCATCGGCAGCTTCAAGATCCACAGTAGAGTTTTGCACCAGGTTTTCTTCTTTTGATGGAAGGTAGTAAAGTATCCCAGTGTTTTTTGCACGTGTTGTCACAACACAGACCTTGGCAGAATCGGCGAATATTTCATCATCAACAACGACAGCAGGACTGCCAGGTTTTTTTATGTTTGCGTTGGGCACACTTCTCTTCTTGTGAATTCCTCTTTGCCTAGCAGCGCAGTTCTTTATCTTTCTGGGCAGTGGAGAAGCGCACACTGATTGGAAACATTTGGCTGTGTGGGTGGTTCATGTCACTTTGCTCAGTACATTTTCGGTTGCAACACGGACGAAGGCTTATAGTTCGATATTCCAGTCTTATAAACTCGAAATGCTGATGCACAAAAGTAAGCATCTATTCTCTATTGCATGCTTCCACTGTCCGGAATTAAATGAAACAGATTGTTGGGAGGCTGCATTCGTATAAGGTGCTTGTTTGTTTTCCCTAAAAATGCAGCCGCAACACCTTCTATACATGTGTTTGTTGCTGCCAAAAGTTCAGAAGTGATGGTTAGGCACAGCGCGTTCGGCGATGCATGGAACCCGCGCTGCTCCAGTCCGGAATTTGGATGCTCCCAGGGCATCCCCCGCCCGCAAAAAAAATAGGTGCCCGGTTCCGGGATGGCCCAACACACGCGTGCGGCCCCTTCGGCAGACTTCAGGGCACTGGGAGGGTAGAGCGTCCAGCCTCGTTCAGGCTCTGGCGCAACGATCGGCACCCATCGCGATGGACAGCCGGTGTAGATTGCGGATGGTTGTGCATCTTGCCATCGCGAAATTGTGGAAATCGCGCCATTTTCCACGGCAATGCGACGACATATCGGGGATCTGCCGTTGGCAGCAAGTCTTTTGGCGTCTGAAGGCTAACCGCGGAACAGCTGCGTGCGCCAAAAGCTCTCCTTTCGTTGCGGATCTCTAATCAATGGCCTGGTTTGTGCGCGGAGCCCTCCTCACAAGACGACATCAAACCCACCAAACGCGACCGATGGAAGGTGTGGATGCTCCATCGGAGACCCAAATTGGTGTACGGTGGTACTCTTACGTTCCGCAAAGGAGTAGTCAAACATCTGTTGCAATGGCGTCTCTCAAAGCGGCATGAACCGTAAACGAAACGCTCCTTGTGGCGGATGCCAGGGTCAGTCGCGTCCAGCAATCTTTTTGTTGCTGCGAAGCGAGTTGACAACCATATTCTTCCAAGCTTTCTGTGGTGGCCTGAACGCTTGCAAACACTCTCCCCAAGGTGGCGACCCCTCGCGAAAAGACCCTGATTGTGCAGTTCGCCGATTTCCGTGTTTCCGATCCAAAACTGAAATGCTCAAAAGGCCATCACAACCACGGTCACGATCAACGATCGAGACGTACGGATCTTGGGTCCGCGGCTTCTGTGCCTTGACAGGAAGGCCTCCGACCTGCCGCCACAACGGCAACCGGAACATTGACTCTGCGACGTGCACTATCAGTGGCAAAGCGACCTGGTCTAGGGGACGGGTTGGTGGGGAGGGGGAGGCACCAGGGTGAGAAATCTGGAGTCTTTGGAAAAGTCATGTGGGCTCAAAGTACTGGGATATGAGCTGTACTTATGCTTTCCTGACAAGTTTGATAGGATGTATTAACCTCGTAGGCTGTGCTCTGTCCAAATTTTCAAGAAAACTAGTAAGCGTGTGATACAAAGATGGCCTCCCAAACAAATTGTTTCATTTAATTCCGGACAGAAGATTAGTTACACAACAATATTCTACCCACGTCCCACAACCCACATCATGCCTAGCAGGTGACATGATGCATTGTCAACACCAGTGAAATGTCTACATTTGTTTGTCTGCTTGGTATTGGTGTCATAGCTTTGTTGACTGTGGCTGCAGTAAGTTGTTCTCATGTTTCCCAAGTCCAGTGCCAGTATCCCGGAAAGGAAGCAAAGGAGCTGCCGAGAGGAAAAGGGAGATGTCAGTCCTTTGTATCAGTGTGGTAATCCTATTCTGTTCCTTTCCTGACGCCAATGCCCCACAGACTGTCAGAACCCACTCGATGTTGTCCAGGACTGAGCTGAATCCCCTGCCCACATCCATCTAACAAATGCAGTCACAGTCCCTTGCCGCTTCTCGATGTCCTTCACGTGTTATGCTCAGAACATTCTTGCAACATTGTTGACGACAATGTAAATCCATCCACGCATGCTGTCGGTGTAAGTTTAGTGGAGTGCCAACTGATAATCTGTTTGTCCGCAGCACGACGTGCCCCACCAAGAGTGCCCGTTCAATGAGATTATGGGATGGGAAGGCACCGACAGTGGCAGTTCCATAGCTGGCTCCCAGGCATTGGAGGTCCAGACAGCCCTGAGCCAGGTGAGCAAGTCGCATGGTCGAATTCGCCTACGCGGGTTGGGGTTTTGTGGACCGGGCAAATGCAGACGGCCAGGGTCAGCTTTAGTCGTTTCGGTGTTGAAGATCGTCAGTGCGCGTCAATTTCGATTGGTTTGCGCAGGATCTAGTCACCTCGGGTCAAGTGTGCTTCATCTTGAATCGATGAAGTGATCTTCCAGTGGTTTGTCCGCTGATTGTGTGCCTGTGCCCTGTAAGCATGAAACCGTGCCTTTTGTTCATGTCCTCTTAATGCTTGGCTGAAGCATTTCTTCCAGTTTGAGAGGAAGGAAAGCGGTGAGGAGCGACTGGACTCTCGGCGGGGTTGTGTGGGGTCAAGGCTCGATAGCCAGTAAAATTGGCCCCATTTTTTGTACTTTACAGGGCATGCTGATTATTTCTTTTCACACATGATGTGGCTCCACAAGTTATCCACAGGGAACGGGATATCTTATTCATATATCATATTCTTTTACCTTCTTTGTTTAGGCGGTCGGTCTCATCTGTTGCTGACTTGGAGTTGAACTGCCGGCAGATTGTTTGTCGGATGGATCGTTGCCAGAGGGGAGCGATGGCTACCAGGGGTGGACTGGAGGAGGGTGGCAGAGGTACACGATGGTCCTGTCCTGATTTAGTTAGAAAAGTGTTCTAAGCTCAGGTAGTGTGGTAGAACTCACTGAACTGGAACCGAGTGCTGGACCTCAACATATTGGAACTGATTACTGGGACCCAAGACCCCAGAGTCCCTGATAATAGCGCTGTGCACGCTACGACTGACTGGGGCAGTGGCATTTGCTCAGATTCCAAAGCGCAGCATCAGTAAAGTGGGCAACGAGTTTCGACTTGCAAATGTGCTTTTGTTGCGTTTGTCTTCATATGGCAGATCCCCGCTTGTTGTGCAATACCACGCACTCTGTACGTGCGCAATTGCTTAAAATTCCTAGCCAGAGGTGTAAACAACATTGCGCAGATCGGTTTGCCGCCACTCAGACCCCAACACAGTGCAGCGCATCTACTGCTCTTGCGATGTGTGCTGTTAGCAGTGCTGACAAGAAGTGTTTGCCGATGGCGCGTCTTCCTGGCCCATTTTTAACGACATGTTCACAACATCTGAACGTTCGTTTATAGCAACGGGGTCATTTGCTGCTCGGCACAACGAACCATCGCTGCAATGTGCTGTACAGGATCTACGGCAACTGCCAATGGTGGCGCCCCCAACTGCGGTTGCTGCTGTGTGAACTCTGATTGCCAGATGCTCTACAGTACACTAGCAGTATTAGTTAAGCGCGGTCCACACTTCAGTAGGCGCAAGTGCTCTTTGGGTGGCGTTTGCTGTGAAGTTCTCTCAAAGCAACCGCCTCGGGCGGTGCAGTGCGGGAGTGTCCAATGACCACAACGCATAATGCAAATGCGGCAAATGATAAATACCGTTTGAGTACCACATACAATGCACACATCATCGATGGCATGCCTGGGCCAAATACTGACACCTGGGCGTGGCTCAGTCCCTGACTTGGCCAGCCTGTTTCCTGGAGCAACAACTGTGCTTCCTATAAAGCTCGCCCGATGGTTGATGTGTCGTAGCTGCCCATTAGTATTGTTCGACATGTAAGGCAAGTGTTGTGATTGCCCGGCGCTCGTCAGATACTATTCCATGATTGTGGATCAGTACTCAACGAGCACAGTTGTTTGTTTAGGCAACGTGGCCGACGTGGTGGGCACGAAGGAAGTGCCCCAGACGAGATTGGAACAGCAACAGATTGGAGCGTTTGTTAGTTTGCTGCAGATTCGGTCTGGGAGCGGGGAAATGAGACTGGATGTTGGCTGGTGGCAAGTACCCCCAGTTGTCAGCGACGATTGGCCATTAGCTGTGCAGGGACTGGCTTCCAATCTCTCTAAACAGAACAAGTTTGGGATGCGCAGCATTCGATGCAGTATTCGTATCACAGCAATACCACTAGGTCCTTTTCTGAAGTTGCCGCATCTTCGACGGATCCGAGGACCTGAATTCGTTGAGCGCGGGCTCACAAAACCGAATCGCACGCGCCATCAGCGGAGCAACACAGTGGCTTAAACCGTTACGAGACCGCGATAGCGTGCAACACCAAACCACGTATAACATACACGCTTTGTCCAATGCTCCCTTTCAGGCATGGTGATGCGGCTGTCGGCATGGCAATTCGCGATGGGAGGTATCGAGCGCGCAGATGTGAATTTGAAAGCCCCGACGGAGCTTGGAGGGCAATTTGCGAAGCTCTAAAGCAATGCACACCAATGCTCAATGACGCAGTTTGCGTTTGATTCTCGGAAACACTGCTGCTGGCGATCACAGCTCTCGTCTCCTGTCCTTGCGCAAACAGCATGGCACCTGGGACCGTTTAAACCCTGGCCAAAGACATCCAGAATCCTCTGCAAATCCCAAAGCCCTACGTGGGCACCGACACTCGTACATTGCAGCAAATGCACAACGACCAGGTTAGCTCGCAATGAGCCCTACCCCGGCACACAGACACCCGATCAAACACCAGTCTACTACAACCCAAGAACGGAACCCGTTACTCTGCAGTTGAACTTCTGGCCACCCGATGCCACATCCAGCTCCCCCAATGGGCCCAGTGGCTACAGTTTCGAAAGTCCGCTGCCGGGCACAAAAGTTTCCACATGCACGGCACACCACAAAGCCATCGCCGCCAGCCCTTGAGATGTACAACAACACGCCATGGGCGACATCCCCTTGCAGTAGTTTACATCGACACCGACGAGAGCCGCATTCTTCATGCACCCTGGCTCCGCCCCCCAGCAGACAGCGAATGAAAAGAAGCCAGTATTCTCGCACTTGAACGCGCACAGGTCCCTTGGCCAGGCAACTATAACCCTCGTGGCTCTGCTTCGGAAGACAATGGATATTAGAATGTGGATGACCATTCGCCAACAAATTCATCGTAAGATGAAGTCGAGTCACATTCCGCCAAGGACGGCGTGACAAAGCGAGATACTCAAAGTTGCGTGGCCGTCATGAGAGCTCACCGACTCCCTATTCACTCGCCCCGTGACGCAACAGCACCTCAGCAACACTCTCCTTCCAAAGCCACCGGGATTCAGCGTCCAGCTGAAGCGCGGTCTTCCCTTCCTATCAAACAAAGCAACACGAACATTGTTAGGAATTAATTGGACAAAATTTCTAGAAATGAACGTTATGCGTTGCGCAATCTGCGATTCTGGGTGAGAAATCGGGAACTATGGAAAAACTGACCTTGAACAAAGCCGTGGTCTATGATGAGTGTGAAATAAATTTGGCCAAACGAACGAATGCCTCCTCAAGTGTGAAGGACGTTGACGTGCACAACTGAATTCGACTTGCATGGCGCCATTCTGCCAGGGGCTAGAGAGGGGCAGTCCCTTCTCCAAGCCAAGTATTTTCAGTGCAGCGGTGGGCATCCGAAACGCAGTGTATGAGAGCGGTGATGGCAAAGCCAAAATTATTAATGAACTGAGACGCAATGAACAAGGGAACGAAATCTGTAGAACAAACTGCTTCATCGGGGTACAAACACAGGTTTTGTGCAGACGAGCTCATAGCACAGTACTTTCGCCAACAGCCGCGAGCTCGCCCAGTACTGCAATTCGCCGCCAATACGCTGCGGGCTTGAGACCAGGATCGAGGACGGAAGGTGACAAGCAAAGTCTGCGACCTGTCATGATTTCGATTCCATTTTACAATCTGTGCGGGACGGAATTTCCACTTCGACGCCGCACCTTGTTCTTGTGGTTGACGTCTGCGCCAGCAGCCAACAGCTTTTCTACGACAACACCATGACGACATCGGGCGGCAATCAGCAACGCGGTGTTGCCCTCCTGTGCGCAGTACAGGAACGCGAGTTTGTGATGCAACAACGTGGGATCCACGTTCAAATGCTCCCGCAAGCAGCTGCGATTCCGAGCCGCAGCAACGCTGGCGTGTGCTGTCATAGCTCCGCCGTACGATGCGCTCTTACCCCGGCTTTTCCCCCATAGTGGCAATCGCGCCCAGTTCTAACGGCCCCAAATGGCAGTTTTCCAGTGCAGCGAATCGTGCCTCCGGCGCCGCCACACGACGCACGACGATTCGAGAGGCCTTACCATCGACGCAGGAAACGCTGCACCCACAGGAGCTGCGCTTTCCAGAAGCCTTTGGGGTGTGGCGCGGTTTCACCCAACGGATTTCGTGCTTCGCTGTGATCCCGGCCGAGTTTGGAGCCAGCCAAGGCGCTACTGTATCCAAGGGTCTTCTTCGTTACGCAGTTATACGCTTTCGATACTTGTATGGACTACAAACCATGAGGCGTGACGCTACAAAAACTTCCTTTAACGACAGCCCGACGTCGGCCTTCTTGTGATATCGGCAATCCGCTCAGACTACGCAACGTCCTCTTGTGCAAGTGTGGCACGGCCGCAGCTATGTGCAGCACAATTTCGACAGCACGATTTGCTCCACAGGACGGGTCACGAGCCTATCAGTGTGCGCACAGGGCTGGCGGAAATGGTACATTGACAGTGGCAAGTCTACCACAAAGATTGTTCTGGTGCCGTCAATACAAAATCTATAAAGTGCTAAGCCAATTTTTGAGTGGCATGCATTTGCACAGCACAACGGCAGCAACACAAGCACATCACCTCGTCCGTATGGTCGACATCCATC